>RJWT010045848.1:0-11555 GCA_004365215.1 Cuniculus paca
TTCTTAGACATCAGTCTTGTATTATTTTAGATTTTGGAAGAAATTACTGTTTTTACTTCTCATGGTTGTGCGTGGCTTCCTAGGGATCCAGTTTATATTTTAGTATTTATATGTAATGGTACCTCAGTACTCATTATTAATTGGTTCTGGGAGGCACAGTGTGTACCAGGAGTGAATACTGAATGAATTTCTTTGGCTGGAAAGGGTAGAGAATCACAAGGCAATTAAGTCAAATGAGAACCAGGACAGAACTTTTGCATTAAAATGTATGGAGTATCAAATTAGATAAGTTTCAAAGTAATTGAGTATTGAAGTATGATCGTATTTAACAAATATATATGATGCTTACTAAGAGCAAGGTAGTCTTCTCAGTGATTAACCCATTTTAGTTCTTACAACAGCCATATAAGGGAGGTACTCATTTCTGTGGTACTGTATATATATATATGCATTTAGGTATATAAGTACATATGTATATCTTGGTGTATATGTGCATGTATGTATTTGTCTGTATATCTGTGTATGGAAACACTGAGGCCTAGATGTTAAGTAGCTTTCTTAAAAACTGGCCAGAGACAGTTATTGAACTTGCATATCTGTTAAATCTATGCTTCTAGTCACTATGTTATGCATTCTCCTCCTGCATTTTAATTGGTGATTAATTTTTCTCTTTTCTCTAGACTCTAAGGGTGTCCAGGACAGGGGCTTTTTTGGTCTTTGTATCCTTTGAGCTGAGAATGGGTCCAGGCACACAGTGAGGGGTGGAGGTTATTAGAATTGTAGGTCTGGGCCACAAGATGTAAGGACCCTATCCCCTTCTTTATGTACATAGCCAGTAGCTTATAATTGTTAGAGAAGTGTTAAGCTCATTTTATTCTGTGCTTTGTGGCACAAATTGTGAAATTTTGTATAAAATATCTTTAGACAGTTTCCTAGAATATTTTAGCAGTTTCTTTGAATGTCTGAACAGGAATTCTGGGATTTCAATTTCCCTCTGTACTCTGTTGTTACGATTCTAGGAAATATGGCTCAACTGTGCCTACTCAATATTTGTAAACATTTGGGAACCTTTGTGCCGAGCTGAGATTTTGTTCTGTACTACCTGTCCTAAAGCTCTGGTTTCAGGGCAGACTCCACGCAAAAAGCAGCTCTTCAGGGCTTTTCAAGCAGAGCCATTACCAGCAACATCAACAGTTTCTGTTGGAGGTTTTCCTAAGCCACATCTCAAGGAGTTGATTTGGATAAAAATTTTATATTCCCCGTGAGCTGAATCATTTCAAAAATATACTTGTTGCAAGTGATACCTGATTAGAAATAAATCTACCAAATATTAGCTCCATGTAAGAATAACCACCAGAGATTAAAAAATCAAGACCGTATTTTTCTTAGAAAACATATTTTTCGTGAATATCAAGCTAAGGATTCTCCTTATTTTCCTTACTGGTTTATAATCAAAAGAGGGGGGCTTTTCATTAGAACAAATTTTGACACTTTGTTGTGGTCCTTGTTTCCCCTGACCCTACTTTATACACACACACACACACACACACAGAGAGACTTTTGTTTGTTTCTATTTGGAATACTTTGAGAAAATGTGGTCTCTTTGCTGTTAGTCTTGATGTCAGCATTCATTGACTCTTTAATGCGGGAAACGTGCTATGCAACTAACTTTTACCACTATCTAACTTGCGTCTGATTTTCTTTTTCAAAAACTGGAAGTAATTACACATGTCTTTATATGATCAAATAGAATCATGTCAAAATTATTTTCTCTCCCTGCTTCTGTCTGGATACTCCTTGTTTTCCCCCAACTCCAGTGTTGGAATCAAACTATCAATGCTTCCACAGTCAGAGAGTACCTTCAAGGAGGAAATACTTGCTTCCTCCTGAGGGCAGTCTGACAAATTCTGCTCACACACTAAGAGGCGTGAATCAGTTTAGTGAGGCCAAAAGGATCACATAGTTGAGTTCAAGTCTTGAAGCAGTTACTTTGAATATAAATGTCATTGTCACTAATTGTTCGTGGCATATTAAGTGCTATGGGCTTACCTGAAAAATTATTGAAAAACAAGAATTTAAAGCAGTATATTTGAATTACATGTTTACATGGTATGGAAAACAGTAACTGACACCCTAAAAAATCTGTGTTTCACATATTTGCCATTAGAATATATATGTATAAACTGGGCATAGTGGTGCAGGCCTGTAATTCAAGCACTCTGGGAAGCTGAGGCAGGAGGATTGTAAGTTTGGGGCTGGACTAGGCTACCTAGTATGTTCAAGGCCAGCTTGGAACACAGCATCACTCTGCCTCAAAGAACCAAACCAAAACAACCCCAAAAACTTATAGGGTGTGGTAGCAGAGTACTATAATTCCAACCCTGGGAGCCTAAGACAGGATGATTATAAGTTTAAGGCTAGTCTGAGCAATCTAGCAATTTAAGCAAGAACCTGTCACAAAAATTCCAAAAAGGGCTAGGGGAGTAGCTAAGTGTGAAGGCCCTGGGTTCAATCCCTAATACTGAAAAACAAAACAAAACAACAGAAGGTGAGATCTGGTTGGGCGATGTACGTAGGTCATTGTGGCATGACTCGGAAGGTTACATCTCCGTCCTGGTTCCTCCCTTGATGCTTTCTACTTCCTGTCTGCTATGCCATGAGCAGCTCTCCTTTGCCATGCCTCTTTGCCATGTCATCATAACTTGGAACCAGCTAACTATGGACTGAATATGAACCCAAATAAATCTCTCCTTTCTTAAATTGTGGGTGTTGAGTATTTTGTCCCAGCATTGAAGGAAGTAATTAAGACAGATTTTCGTACCAGAGAAGTGGGGTAGTTGCTGTGATGCTACCTGATCTTGTAGTTTAGAGTGGTTTGTAGGAGGAGTTAGGAAAGGTTTGGAGATGCAAGTGGGAGAAGCAGCCCTAGAATGCTATAAGTAATGTTTGAAAATAAATTGTGATTGGAGCTCTGAAGACCAGAACGCTGGTAAAAATGCAGATAACGAAGACCAGTCTTTGGAGGATTCAGTTGGGAATAAGAACTCCACTAAAGGTTAGACTTGAGAAGTATGTGTTATGCACTGGCAGAATTTTTTTTTTTTTTTTTTTTGTGGCACTGGGGATCAAACTTGCAACCTTGCACTTGCAGGCAGGCGCATAGGCCACTGAGCTAAATCCCCAGCCCTTGTCTTTTTGAGACAGGGTCTCACTATGCTGTTCAGACTGGCTTTGAGCTCAGTTTGTAGTGCAGATTGGTCTGGAATTTGCAATAATCCTCCTGTCTCAGCCTCCTGAGTGCTGGGATTACAGGCGTGCGACACCAGGCTTGGCTCACTGGCAGAAAATTTGCATACATTTTCCTCATGTTCTGAGACTTCGTGAGTGACTGAGATTAAGGGAAGGCTAATTAATCCGGCAGAAGAAATTTCATAGGAATCTAACAATCAGGCAGTAGCAGGAATACTCTTTGGAACTTTTAGCCAGCTTTACACTGAAAATCAGAATTAAATGGTACAGCTGAATGATTTAAAAGTTTTAAGTTTGGCCAGAAAGGAAGCTCTGGTAACATTGTAGCCTGAAAAGTTGGAGCAGAGGAAGGTTGGTTGCTAAAAAGATTAGCATTAAAAACGAGCCAAGTACTTTTCTACAGGACAATGAGAAGGATGCCTTGAGTTCATGTGAAGAAACAGCAAGGCCCCACCCTTCAGAGGCTCAAAATTGGAAAAGTAAAAGACTTTGCCTTGAGAAGAGAGTTCTAGGACATCCTGCTCCAGAAGAGCTAACTATGGCATTGATTCTCTGGAGTTTAACAATGCTGAAACTGGTAGAACTTTGACAGATCAGCCATCCAAGTACTAAGAGGCCTCTGCAGTTGTGATTCAAAGGGGCCTTGCTACTGCTTGAGTGGGAGGCAGACCTAGGTGTCATCTGTGTGTGCTGGTTTTACATGCATGCAATGCAAGAGTTGTAGGATCAGGGTTTCTACCTAGATTTCAGAAGAAGGCCCTGGAGGCCAGGCAGCGTGTTTCTAAGAGGGCAGTGGGTGAAGCTGTGTGAGTAAAGCTGAGGGTGCTGTGGAGACTCTGGAAAGTTAAAGTCAGGAACATTGAACATCTGAGGAAAACCACAAGCAGTGATTATAGCCATTCCAATAGAGAGGCCACGAGGGCTGCAACAGGCAATGCCATAGAGGTGGGGTGCCCAAGCCCTTTGGAGCTCATGCTTTTTAGCACAATCTTTTCCAGGTACTGGACTTTGAATTACAGGATTTAAAGTGTGCCTTTGGTTTTGTATTTTTTTTTTCTCCATTCATTTCTATCCCCCTATTTCTCCCTTTTGGAATGGTAGTGTTTACCACATGCCATTGAATGTTGGAAGTATTTAATTTTCTTTTTGATATTCAGAGGAGCTCACAGATAAGAATTTGCCTTAATCTCAGAGCAATCTTTGGACTTGACGTTTTCAACAGTGCTGAAACTGTTAGGACTTTGGCAACTTTTCGAGATGAATTAAATGCATTTTGCGTAAAGGAATATACATGAGTTTTTTGGATACCATGGGCAGAATGTTATGCTTTATATCTAGATGTTTCTTAAGGCCTCATGAGCTCATAGATGGGGCTTTTGGAAGGTGATTGAATTAAGGGGGCTTATAGATGGCTTGCTATTAAGAGGTGGGATCTGTTTGGAAAAGGCAGGTCATTGTGGTCCTGACCCAGATTATCTTTCCCTTCCCCACTCCTCCCTCAATGCTTCCTGTGTTCTGTCCATCATGCCATGAGCAGTTGTCCTCTGCCAGGTTGTCATGCCTTGGAGCTAGCTTACTGTGGGTTGACATGTGAGCCAAAAGAAACCTTTCTTCCTTTAAGTTTTGTGAGTATTGTATGGTGGATGTTGGGTACTGGGTATGAGGAAAGTGACTGAGATAATGTATATATGTGTATATGTATGAATGTATTTATTGCCTTTCTCATCCCAGGAAAGGATTTAACTTTGCTTATCAGAATATACAGATATGAAGATATTAATACAATTAAAAATGAGTAGATGAGACATCAGAATCCAAAATGAGGGTAGGAAGCTGTAAATGAAGCTAGGAGTTACATAATTGCATGAAATGTATGTTGTAAGGATGGGCCTATTTGCTCATGTTGGCCACGAAGTATGTTCTCTGCTACCCATCAGCTAATATATAGTGAGATATAAACCTCAAACTGAATTAGAAGGTTCAAAGCCATTTCTGACACTAAGACCAGCAAAGAATTTCTCATAATGAAGCGTTGTAAAACAAAGTCACCTGCAATATCCTGAATAAATACAGCAAGTATTATTCAACAGCCATATGATCTGGTGTGCCCTGTGACTGGCTGATACTCGCTTTTCTAGAAATAGCTGTTTTTCATTCATGGGGCTGCTTATTGCTTAGCATGATTCAAGTGTGGGGACCGGCTGAAGCTGGAGATCGGTCACATGCACGGGACTGGAACAAGTCTGATCAGAGAACAAAAGAGTGCCAGAGGTGAGTCCAGAGGGCACCAAGCCCTTAGACTACCATGCAGGCAGGTTGCTAGGCAAAGGGGTGTCACATGACATCGACCTGCCAAATGTATAAATAAACGTGTTCTGGTGGTTAAGCAGTTGCTTTCCTCCTATCAGGAGAGAGGGCTCTGCCTAACCCAGCTTTCTGTGTCTTGTCTTCATTTCTTTACCTTCTCATGGCCCTTCACTGTCCTCACCCCGGGAATTTTGAGAGCTGCGCAGGCCACAGCACTGGGGAATCTTTGAGGGAAGAAGCTGGCAAAATACTAATCTAGATCAAAAAAGGCAATAGTATTTGGCAGCTGAGGTATAACTAATAGATAATCAGAAGAATTGCATATATATTTTTATCCTAGAAATAAATACAAATTTTCTTAATTTGACCAAGTTATGACTATTATTATGAATTTTATTGTCACTTAATGTTATATGCATGTGATTCTGATAACTTCCAATATGTATATAAAAGAAACAGGAGAAAGTAACTGTTTGTTTTAAAAAACAAACCCTATGTGTTTCATTTGTTTGCTTTAGGCTCTTATTAATAACAACTCATTTATTTACAAAAGTAATACTTGTTCATTGTAGGAGATTGAGAGAACGTAAGTATGGCAAATGGTCTAAAGAATGAACTCTTCCAGTCCAGAAATAATGTTGGCATGTTACATAGCATATGTTTTTGTGTATATTGTAGGTACAAAAGCTTAATTTCTTAATTTTATGAGGATTATCTAACCACATCCGTCGAAACTAACATTATAGTTTCTCTACTCATGATTTTCTATTTACTTTGCATACACAGAGATAGCCAAAGCTCTTGTGGGATGGGAAGGAAAAAACAAAACTTTCAATATAAGAACAGAGACTAAGTTTGAAATTCACATATGCTCCTTTGCTGCCTTTTTCTTAGAATTGAATTTGAATTTTGACCCATTACTAGTGCAGTTCACTTTCACCACCTGATTAAGTTAATGTCTGACAGTCTTTCCATTGATTTTTTTCCACTTATCTTTTTGGTGCTTCAATTTAAATTTCTTTAGACTTGTGGCTTCCTATTTTATTAAGTTATAATTACTTTAAAAAAATCCTTTTCAAAGAATCTTTCAATGTTGCCTAGTCTGACCTTGAATTCTTGAACTCAATAGATCTTCCTGCCTCAGCTTCCTGAGTAGCAGAGACTACAGGCACATACCAGCATACCAGGCTTATCATTATTATTTTAATCTTGATGCCTAAATTATTCTTTATCTGGCCAGTGGCAGCCTTTTAAAGCTGACTTCAATATGAGTTTACATTTCCTCATCATGTTTTGAGTACTTCCTTGCTTTCTGACATAAAAAGATGTTATATACTCATCTTACACTACCTCCCGCACTGGACCCATCCATTCTCCAAGAAAATGAGACTGCTTTTAATAGAGAATCATAATAAACAAAGATCTGGGTGTTACATATGTTCACTGCTATATCAGTGAATATATTCACTGTTAATATGTTCCAGGAATACTTGGTGGACAGAAGTAGAGTATACATGCAGGTATGTGTATAGCTTTATTTAAATGCATGTATAGAGATACACTTGCTTCTATATGTTTTTCCATATTTCTGTACCCATGTAAATTGAGACATTTGCTTCTATATGTTTTTCCATGTTTCTGTACCCATGTAAATTGAGACCCATGTATTCACTCCACTTCTAATCTGATACCAAGGTGGCTCATTCTAGATTTCTTCCTTTCCGTATTTATGCCTTTTTTCTTAACAATGAGGTACCTGAGTATCCTTAGTTTACTTATTGTATCAGCCACCTATTTGTAACCCACCTTTGCTGCCACCCTCTTAATACACACTGCCACTTGCTGTGGGAAAGCCATTCCAGGTGTCCATTCTTCTGTCCTATTTGAGCTTCCACTCTGACTTTGTACCACTAACTCTGTTGTGGACAGATGACTAACTCGCTTCGCTCCAATTCAAGGTTCCAGGATTACATTACTGTAATTGGAAGGGAAGGCAAGGGAACAAGGGAAAGAAGAAGTGGCAGGAAAAAGGAAAGGAAGAGGAAATTCTATTTTCAATTCTAAAATTTGAAAGAAATAACAATGTACACCATATACTTGTTTTCCATACTAGTGAGAAATGAAACTTTCTCTAGGTTCTCTAAAAAAAGACTACATATTAAGTGTGTTCTAAAATTATATTTTCTTCTTAGGGGACTAATGTAATACTGGATAATTAGATTCTTTATATTCTTATTAGAGGACAGAAGGAAAGTCTCTTTTAATATATCATCTTCCTTTTTTTGTTGTTGTTGTTGTTTTGGTACTGGGAATCAAACTCAGGACCTTGTGCTTGCCAGGCAGGCACTTGTGCCACTGAGCTATATCCCAAGCCCCTCGTCACTCCTTTTTTAATATGCCCAGAAGGATTGGAAAATATTAGGAGTTAACATCATTGGTGAAGAGACTAGGTTATAAAGTATTATAGTTTAAAATAAAGGTCAACATTGCTCTTTTTAATCATTCCATGCAATTTTCCCCCAAAGGCATTTATCCTTGTCTTATCCATTGCATTTTGCTGTAAACTCTATTAGTTTAATCCAGATAAAGTCAGTTATTTCTGACTCTATTTTGTGGTCTTATGGAGGTAATTACTACCAAGTAATTAGTGATTGAATCTGAAAAATGCATTTAATTATTATTAACTGAATAACCATGAAGTTAATAAAACTGTCCCAGGGTATTAGACTGGAAATTAATTGAATATAATATATCTATGTTCAATAAGTTATGCCATGAGAGAGATAATAGAGGAGGAACACTTTTCCACTTAGGTAAAAAGAAAATGAATGCTCATAAAATTAAATATTTTTCTAATATTTGAAAGTCAGAGTGGCTCAGAGGAGCCAAATAACAGTTTTATTATGTGAAATCTTAATATGAGAAACACCTCAAATTATCAACTGTTGGAAGCCACTGAAGCTGGAAATTGAACACATGTGCAGGACTGCGTCATGACCGAGAACAAGGAGACACCTCAAAGGGCTGAGGACACCTGGCTCCAACCCCAATTAACTAAATAAAGACTGCAGCTGCAGTCACCTGGAGATTTTTCTCCTAAGATACTTCTCATAAATTAACATAATCTGTTACTTGGAAAAGTCCTTGAACCACTCCCAGGATCCCATCTTCCCTATCCCATCTCCTTGTTTGAAGACCTAATAAATATGGGCTGCCCAGAGAAGTTCTTTGCCTCAGCCCCCAGAGTCTCGAACTCTTAGAGGGTTTTGATCCTGCTGGAACCCTAAAATCATACCACTTGTCTCATTTATTTAAGCCTGCACTGTACACTCATTTGGGAGATTGGGGATCTTGGCCAGGTCCCCGATAATCAACAAAGTTGGAAAATCCAGTGTTTCATCTGAGAATCTTAAATAGTAAACTACATTAAAAATTGTTCTACATAGTGAATTATTTACTTTCTTATGTAAATGTAGTAACATGTTCAGGTTAAATCAAGGTAAGTGACCAAAAGTCAAAGGATTTAAAAATGTTCACAAGCTCAGGAGGCCAAATAATTTTCTTAAATAAAAACATAGACTGTGATATAGGTTTTCTGTCTCTGACTGGCTTGACCATGCATTGTTCCATAATTCTGCTTCTGAATTCTTCCTAACCATAATGTGGAAGAACTGTAGGGCTTTCATGCAAGTCATCATTCGCGAACTGCCTCTTAACTAACTTCACAGACAAGAAAGAGAAGGGGGAGGTTGTGCACTTGGTAATGTAATGATATGGTTTGAATGAGTTATCATGAAGTTTAGAATACTCAGGAAGGTAAAGTTTCTCACTGGAAAGGAAACATGACCAAAATATCCAGCACTATGCTTAGTGATTCAGTACCACCTTCAAAATGCATTCCACTTTTTATCTTAAATGAATGTGAATGTGTATTTAAAAACATGAAGAAAAGCCTAAGTATAGCTTCAAGGATTCAACAATAGTAAAGATCATCAAATAACAGAATCAAAAGAAGTAAACTGAACAAGGATGAAATGAGCAAGGTCTCTGGAAACAATCAAGAAGAAGGGTTACTGACCACTGCATGAGACATTCCCTCCCCCAAGTTCTGAGCAGACAGAAAGCAACAAAGTGATGAATCAACAGGAAAAATATTTTGCTGAAGGGCAAGAAGAATACTTCTGCTTTTAGAAGCAAACCCCTCTGGAACTTCGGAGCAAGCCTATTTCTCTGTCTTCCTTTTCATTTCTTTTTGTTTAAGTTCTTAATATCTCAGTGACAGAACTGTGTCTGATAATAGCTAAGTGGGCTTTGGGAACCACTGCCGCATGCTTAGTATTTTAAGTCAGTCATTTATACATCCCTTGCAAATCCCTGTTCTCCCATTCTCCACCCAACACTGGACCATTAATGACCCCACTCTGAAACTGTATTTGAAAAAGAAAATAAGCTTGCCTGAGGAAACAGAATTCTTTTATTAAGTCTATAGAGCTTACAGATCCTAAAAAAGGAACTTGCTCAAACACTAAACTAAACTAAGAGGAAAAGAAGGACTGCTTTTTGAGGGGTAGTTGTGTTCAGTACAGAAATAGAAAACTTGGGAGTCCACCTAACCAGTATTAGTTAAGGAGATTAGGAAAGAAAATAGAAATGGAGAAATTAGGAAAGGGATGAATAGGGGATCCAGACCACTCACTCATCATTTTTAACCCAGAAGTCCATAGGGTTTCTGAGGTTCCAAGTAGAGTGTATCATTCATAATGTCAATCTTTCTTCTTTTTCTTTTTTCTTTTTTTTTTTTGCAGTTTGTCAATTTCTTTTTTTAAAAAAAGAGAATAAAACAATACAAAACAGAACAAAACAGAACAAAGCAAATCAGAACAGAACAATGCAAGTAACATGCAACCTCACAACAAAACAACAGGGGCTACCATAAAGTCTCTTGTTTTCTTCATAATAGCTGTCCATACCTTCGCACACAATACAATCCAACAAAACAAAATAGTATAAAACCAATCAAAACAATAGAATGAGAGCATTATGGGACTTCAAAACAAGACAATAGGCAATCAACAATGGCTTCTCTAGTGTCTCTTGTTCTCTTCAAAATAGCTATCCATACCCTCATACACAGTGAAATCAAATAATAAGAAAACAGGCTAAAACCAATCACAACAAAAGAATGAAAGCATTACAGGACTTCAAAACCAGATAACAGGAAGTGGACAATGGTTACTATAATGTCTCTTTTTCTTCAAAATAGCTATTCATACTATCACATGTAATAAAATCAAACAAAACAAAACAGTAAAACCAATTAAACAGAAGAATGAACGCATTATAGGACCACAAAACAAGATAATAGGAAACCAGCCATGATTACCATAATACATCCCATTATGTTCAAACTACCTGCCCATACCATCTGACACCATAAAATCTAACAAAACAAGACAGAACAGAACCAAATCTACCAAAATTGTGAAAACATTATAAGAATTCAAGACAAAACAATAAGAAATTAACATTGGTTACCACCTTCTCCTCCTAGGTGTTTCCTCCCCTATCACTTTTATAATATCTATTGTGGTTTTGGATCCCACTAACTCCTGTTTTTTATACTAATGTTCACCCATGTGAGTTCAAATTGTTTCACCCACGAACATGATCTCCAGTTGCCGCCAAAGAACCTCAAGATTATCCTACTTTGTAGCTGGGTAGCTTTCCATTGTATGAAAATGCCGTATCTTTCTTATCTGTTCTGTGGTTGCTGGGCTAATTGTCCTTGCTTTTTTCTGGTCTTCTGTCACATGGAACAATTGTTTTCTCCCTTTTGATTTTCAGTCTATGAATTTCCTTTTGAGTTAAATGTGTTTCTTATATACAATATATTGATGGATCTTGTTTCTTGATCCACTCTCCCTGCATTTCTTTTTATTGCTGAATTGAGGCCATCTACATTACTGCTTACAACTAGCAAACATTGGTTTGTCTTTGCC
>RJWT010045849.1:0-11557 GCA_004365215.1 Cuniculus paca
ACATTAGACTATTAATTAGCATAGCCACTATGGAAAGAATTCTACAATGTTCTTCAAAAAATTAAAAATTAAACTACCATCTGATTGAGCAATCTTACTGTAGGGTATATATCCAAAGAAAATGAAACCACTATGGCAAGGAGACATCTGCACTCCTATTTTAATTGTAATATTATTCACAATAGCTAAGAAATAGAATCAGCCACTAAAATATGACTAACTTTTAAAAAGTGATTAATATACACAATGGAATACTACTTAGCCTTAAAAATTAAGGAAATCCATTCATTGTCTTCTTAACAGTCCTTTTCAAGCTAAAAGGAAAACAGATAATTTACAGATACTGATGCTTGGTTATTGGAAATTCATCTACTAGATGCACCAATAACCTCACACATGCTATAGGTATGATTTTAAAAAAAACAGCACCAAAAAGCAACAGTCCAGAGGAGATCAGCATTCAGTGTAGGTTTAACCCAGGCTGCCTTTTCTATAGCTGTTGAGAAGGTAGTCAGAAGTCAGTCGAGTTCCTACTAGTGCAGAACTATCTTCAGACCATAGTATTGATGCAGAGAAAAGAGGATTTAAGTGCACCAGGATGCTGTCACAATCCCATGCGACTGTACTTGGTCTTGGAAATCATGAGAAGCAGGTTGATAAGAGTAATGATATCCTTTGATAAGAATAATTGCCTTTTTAGAGGAAGAAACAGGGAAGGATTTGAGAACCGATTAGCTACCAGCAGATACAGCATGGCAGTGCGGCCCTGCTAAACTTCAGGATTGCCCCAGTCTATGAAAATTTAGAAAAGAACATGTCCTAGAACCATGAAAGGTTTTTCTCACATGGTAAGAAATAATTTATAATCAGATCTTGTCTCTGACACTAAGCCCAGAGACTGGAGAAACTGTTTGAGTTATGGCAAAATCATATCTCCCTTTGGGGGATACTGTTAGTCCTATTCACAAAGTCACCAGAAAGAATTCTGAGACTGAAACGTGGCCCTAACAGAACCAAGCAAATAAAAGATTTATAAAGGGCTGTCAATCAGGCAGCGCCTCCCAAGCCTTATGACTTGAATGCACAAATGATTGCAGAGGTGTTCACAGCTGGAACACACAGAGACCGGAGCCTCTAGCGGAAATCAATACCACCACTCAGAGGAGACAGCAGAGATTTTGGACTTAAAAATAGTCTGATACAGGTGCTCAGTAGAGACCTTTGGAAACATAATCTGGAGTTTGTTGTCGGGCATTGGCAGAAATTGCTCCTACCTCAGGAAAACTAGACAATCCAGATGCCAGAGACACCCACCATGACTTGGGTGACATCGGGAAAGTCTTCAAAAAGAAAAGACATCTCAGTAGAGCTGACTGATAAATGGAAACAGTGTACTCGAATTTATGCTTCATATCTCAAAAATATGGGCAAATGTTCACATATGCAAATATATGCAAATATATCTGCATACCTATATCAGAGTATGCTGCAGCTAAGGGTTCCAAATTTCACAACATGCATGCACAGATTTCATCATCACTGTCTTAGGAGCCAATGGTAAACCTTCATCTCCCACTCAAAGAATCTCCTTTCTCATTGTGGCTACCAAATGGTCTCAATCCTGAAATTCTCTCTTCACTATGCAGAATGGCTATTTTTTCTGATTGGGTTTCCCATATTCAGTTTACTTCTCGGATTTTATAAAGCTGTTTAGAAATCTGTTGCCACCTTTCTGCAAGTTCTTGGTAGGAGAAGGAAAAGTGCTGACATGGCATTTTCAGAAGCTTTACATCTTCTTGATAAAAGGTTCACTAACCTAAGTAGAAACACTAGAGGGAGCTGTCTTTCAGGAGACCAGCCACTGCTCACAATCAATTTAGAGAAATGACAAAGCAACCTGAAAAGAGTCAGTCTAGCTGGACTCATCAAACACACAGCCTGCCAGCAGCTCTGGGAAAGAACGTCTGCCCTTACTCAGGGGACATTTTAAGAATAATGCAATCAGATATATTTAACAGACGTCGGTGTGAGTGGCAAGATGTCACTAGCTATGAGCAGTCCAACAAGGTAGTTGCATGCTACTTATGGCCCTGGAGCAGGTGAAATTGTGGCTAATGCAAATGACACATGTCAGACATGTAAAATGCATGTGGTGTTTCAAACTCAGTAGCAAAAATAAAATGCCTCCAGATATGGGTTACAGGCTCCATCAATACTATCTTATAAATTCTTAGATAAATAAACTATACTGTTAAAATTAATCCCTTAATTTCATCCATTTCTTTTACTTTTTAAAATCTTCATCCAGAAAATTTAAAATGACATATGTTGTGTGTAGTATATGTCCCCTGAACAGTACTCCTCTAGTTTTCTTATTGTAAATAGCCCTAAAAGCCTGGCATGATGGTGCCTGTAATCCCAGCACACTAACAGGCTGAGGTAGGTGGATCACGAGTTTGTATTTCAAGGGCTTCCTGTATCCTGAATCATGGATGATAAACATGTAGCAAAAATAAGGCTTTAAAAAGGTCAGTATATACATAAAAGTGATAGATTTCAAAATGTGGCCGCCTCCCTAGGGTGGCTTGTCAGCTCTTGTTACTATAAAATCAAAATGTCCTCTCCTAAGGCAATGGGAGCTGGGGTGGGGCGTGGCAACTGTGAAAGTGCAGCACTTCCGGATATTGATGGGGAGACTGCGCTGTGCTTCCTGTGTTGTTTCTTCGTATGAGGTAAAATGTGTTTCATGTACATCCAAAACATTGCTGAAAAGGAGAAAGACAGAACGATGAGGAGAAAAAGTAAAGAAAACACTCCAACCGGGGCAATAGACCAAATATTTAACAACCAGTTGAAAGGGCCCATTTGAGATCAAATGTAAGGATTCATCAGGCAAAACAGGCAAAGGGCACAAGAAAAGTGACTGAGGAGCCCGGACAATCAGCTGGACGCAGGAATCCTCTCTAGTAGAAAACAGACACCGTGAACGTCATGGAGAATTCTGTTAAGTTTCTATTAAGACCCATGCACACTTACACTGAGATTGATAATTAGGAATGTTTGCAAAACTAGTTTAAAAAATAAGTAGATGAAACAAGATTTGAAAAGCAATCAAGCCACAAGGGGGAAGAAATGAAATTTGATAAATATCCAATCATGAAAACCAGGTTAAAGCTAATTGAATGCAAATCAGAATAGCTTCGTTTTCTTCACAGAAACAGAATATTGTGAAAGAATACTGACGGCGACCTCAGAGGGAAGACGTGGCAAAGTTATAAAATGAGAGTTTTCAATGTCAAACAGTAACAAAAAATTACAACAGATTATTAATTGACATCACTACGATTTTATCTTACATATTGATAATAAATCTCGGCTCTTATGTGCATTAATCTATTCATTGGCGTATATTCTATGCAACAAACATTTAGCAAAAATCTACTATTTCAAGTATGGTTCTTTCCCTTGAGATACATCAGTGCAAAAATCAAAGTTTCTCTTTTTAAAGAATCTGTATTACACAGGGTAAATGAACAAAAATAAGGTCTTATACAGAATTAGTACATTTGAAAATCTAAATGAAATATGTGATCTTCTTCCAAAATAAGGAAAAGTTGATAGCTATCATAGTTTTACTAGGGCTGCCTTAACGGAGTGCCATAAACAAGCTGCATTAGACCATTGGTTCACAACCTCTTTGGAACCATGAGCTGGTTTCATGAGACAATTTTTTCCACAGACTGGGATTGACTCAGGTTGATCCAAACTCACTATGTTTATTATGCACTTTATTATTATTGCATCATAATATAAAATGAAGTAATTACACAACTCACAAAACTAGAATCAGTGGGAGCCCTAAATTTCTTATCTTGCAACTAGATGGTCCCATCTGGGGATGCTGGGAGACAGTGAAACTCTAAGTGTGTTGCTTATATCGACTATTGCATAATCTAATTTTGGTTGCTAACACTACAGAAAACTTAGCTTCACAAAAATAGGGTATTAAAAATGGAAGTAGGCTTTGCTATGCTGTTGTGATAATCTCAGAATACTTTTTTTTTTTTTGCGGCACCAGGGATTGAACTCACAACCTTGCACTTGCCAGGCAGGCACTTAGGCCACTGAGCTAAATCCCCAGTCCTTGTCTTTTTGAGACAGGGTCTCACTATGCCATTCAGGCTGGCCTTGAGCTCATTTTGTAGCCCATGCTGGTCTCGAACTCACAACGATCTGCCTGTCTCAGCCTCCTGAGTGCTGGGATTACAGGCGTGAGCCACCATGCCCAGCTAATCTCAGCATACTTCATATTAATTTTAATCCAGAATTTGAGGAGATGCAAAGTTATCTCAAATATACTTTTAAGGCCACTGTCATTTGTAACTTCTGGTTTATTAACAAATGAGAGGTAGAGCCATTCCTTCCTAACCTGGGGAAATGGCTAGGAAGTAATGTTCATATTATTTTGAAAGATGATATAGGTGTTCATGCACCCAGTGGAAGAAAGAAGGCCCTGGTTCAGTCTATAAAAATCTCTGCTAATGTTTGAAAGATGTCAAAAATTCTGTATTCACTAATTGCCCCCATAATTGAATGCAGTGAAATCAAGAAGCATGTAAGAAAAGACTCTTGATTTTATACATTGTTCTTTTTACAAGCATCATATTTACATAAAATAAAAAACAAATTTATTTTAATAGACTAAAAGAATCAGCAAATATATACATGGATTTGTCTTGAAGAGGTAGCCATTTAAATTACACACATGGTAGAATTTAGGGCTTCAGAACCAGATCAATGAATCCATTTGCAGTGAAAAAAAAAAAATCAATGAAGAGTTTCCTAGCTGAGGGAAAAGATTCAGTAAAGGAAAGGAAAAC
The DNA here is from genome assembly GCA_004365215.1 of Cuniculus paca. Taxonomy (NCBI): domain Eukaryota; kingdom Metazoa; phylum Chordata; class Mammalia; order Rodentia; family Cuniculidae; genus Cuniculus; species Cuniculus paca. The sequence continues at coordinate 4,881 of RJWT010045849.1, forward strand.
CCCGAGATACACTGCTCTAAACTAAGGTGGTATTCTAAGAAAATATTTGTCAAATATCATCAAATTTAAAAGTATCATTGAGTTAGGCTTTACAGGTGGGAGTAGAAAATTCTGTCTGATGTATATGGACACGCATGCGTACACATATACAAACACATATGGAGGAACTCGCAAAACTAGCTGGTGGAAATATGAATTAAAGAAGTTTTAAGGTAACTGATACAGAAGTAAAGCTTTTTCTTGGTCATGTATTATATTATTATCCATAGTAATTTCTTATTTGATCATTAGATATTATGTAAGATGCAAGGTATCTCTAAATATTTTCCCAGACAAAAATAAAACTCACGGAATTAAAATATAGACAGGCAATTAAATTTCTTTGAATTTCCTGTTTTCAGTAAATTTTTAAAATTATAATAAGATCCTCAATGGCACAAGAGATGATGGGTCTTACTATCTATCAGGAAATAAGACAGATAATAATATGTGTGACTGCCTACATAATAAATCACTGACTGGAAATAAACCTGAGTATAATATCTTTTCATCTTTCAAATTCAGAGAGAAGCCTTAGGAATATATTATAATTAAAAGAATTGCAAAGCATATGTATTTCATGCCTCATCCTCAGAATTATGCTGTTTAGAAACCTCTTTCAGATAAATTCATATACTATGATTACATTGATACTGTCAGCATTATTCATACTTCTTGGTCCAAATAAATGAGCATATTCTTAAATATCTTTTTAATCTATATTTGTGTATCTGTGTCTGTTATTTCACCTATTAAATCTTTAGTTCTTCTAGTTCTTCCCCATATACAGTGTTTTTTCATATTGAATTTATCCTAACTACAGAACACTAATTGTTACACTTATAACCATTTTTGTTATGTCTTTTTTCCAATATATATATTTATAATGCCAACAACATAAAAATTATATTAACAGACTACATACCAATATCCTTCATGTGCATAGAAATGAAAACCCTTACAATAATTTTAGAAAAGAGAATTTAGAGCTATACAAATTATATTACACCATGACAACTGAGTTTTAGCTCAGGGATGTAAAATTTGTTAACGCTCAAGATAAGTCTCTCAGCCAAACAGGAATAATAGAGAATATTCTCTGGCTGTTAAAGGCCATCTACAAAGAATCTACAAAACTATCAAGCTGAACAGTGAAAGGCTAAGTGAAATTTTCTTAATACCAGTAATAAGGCAAAAAATTCTTTCATGCCTTCTATTCAATCTTGTGTTGGAAGTGTGAGCTAACGGAATGAGACAAGAAAAGTATACAGAATACAGAAAATGGAAAGAAAGAAGTAAATTCCTAGGGTGATTGTTTCCAGACTGCCTTTTCTAAAGAGACTTATAATTTTGATTAAGAATTTCATGGCAAATAAGTTAAAGATTTCATCATTAGGAAGTAAGATAGGAATGAAGCATGATTACATAGAGAGAAAATCCTAAGTAAGCAACTTAAAATTTGCTGCTAGAGATAATATTGTATATGAAGTTTATTAGCAGAATTCAAGGTGGATATATATAATACATATACACACATATGTATGTGTGTGTGTTTTCACACACATGTTCATATGTACCAACATATATGAATTGAAAATTCAAAGAGTAATAGTTTACTATAGTGTACAAAAACATAGAATCATTAGGAATAAGTTTTAAATTGATATGTAATCCAGGAGTCTCACTACTAGATATATACCCAAAGAAAGCAAACTCAACATGTTAAAATACACTTGCACTACTGTATTTATAGCAGCAATATTCACAAATGCCTAGATATGAACTTAACTTAAATGTCCATCAACAAATGAATGGATAAAGAAAATGTGGTGTATATCCATAATGGAAAACTATTCAGGCATAAAACTCGTTGAATCCTGTTATTTGTGACAACTCGGTTAGAAATGGAGGACATTATGCTATGTGAAGGAAGTCAGGTATAGGAACAGAAACACTGTGATCTTAGTACTAAGTAGAATCTAAAAACTTAATCTTATACAAACTGAAAGCAAGAGTAAAATAGTGATTATTAGAGACTAAGGAAATAAGGGAAAAGGGAGGAGAGAAAGAGATCAGCCAATGATTACCGGGTTATAATTAGATAGGAGGAATAAGTCCTGGTGTTCTATGGCATAGCAGGGTAATTATTATTAACAATAATGCATTATATATCACAAAATAATTAAAAGGGAGGACTTTGAATATACTCTTAATAAATGATAAACGTATGTGATGTATATCTGAATTTCCCTATATATATATATATATATGAATTGATCATTACCCAACATATATATATATGAATCAAAACCTCATAAATATGTAGAAATATTATGCATCAAAATTAAAGTTTAATACTTCTCAGATGAAGAAATACAAATAGCAAATAAATATATGAAAAAAATATTCAACATCACTGGTCATTCAAGAGATGCAAATTTAAATAACACTGAGATTTCATTTCACCCTGGAAAGAATGGCTATTATCAAGAAATCAACCAATAACAAATGCTGGAGGGGCTGTGCGGAAAACAGAACTCTTCTCCACTGTTGATGACAGTGTAGACTGGTGCAACCACTGTGGAAATGAGTGTGAAGATTCCTCAAAAAACTAGGATTGGAGGTTCCACTTGACCCAGCTATTGAGTCTGCTGGGTGTCTTCCAAGCACTATTAAAAACATTGTATCACAGCAATATATGTGAATCAAGTTTATAGCAGCACAATTTGTAATAGCTAGATCTTGGAAACAACTCAAATGCCCATCAACCAAAGAATGGATAAAAAGGAAGTGATCTTTTATACATGGAGTACTACTCAGCCATAAAGAAGGATAAACGAGACTTTTATAGGTAAACAGATGCAACTAGAAACCATACTCATAAGTGAAATAAATCACTCTCATGTGTAAACATCATATTGTCTCCGTAGTGTGAGAAGCAGGAAGAAATACTATATACATACATATATGTGTGTGTATGTGTGTGTGTGTGTGTATAGAAGGAGAGAGAGAGATATAGCTAAGATGGTTATACTACTAATTTTTCTTAGTTCATTTCAAAGGAAGGTTTGTATTAATATTATTTGGACAATTAAATGCTGATATCTTGTACTCTGAGTAACTTATTTATTTATTTATTTTGAAGAGAATAAAACCAAATGAAATAAAACAGAATAGAGTCAAACAAAACAAAAAAATCAGTGTGGTACAGGACTTCAAAACAAGATAAAAGGAAATCGATAATGGCTACCATAGTACCTCTTGTTATCTTCAAAATAACTGCTTATATCATCAGACGTAATAAAATCAAACAAAATAGAAAATAAAACCAATAAAAAAAAACAATGAAAGCAGTACAGGACCTTAAAACAAGATAATAGTAAAATAACAGTGGCTACTATAATGCCTCTTGTTATCTTCAAAGTAGCTGCCTATACCATCAGACATAATACAATCAAAACAAAATAGAATAAAATCAATCAAAACAAAACAATGAAAGCAATACAGGACTTCAAAGCAAGATAATAGAAAATCAATAATGGCTTCTATAATATATTTTGTTATCTTTGAAATAGCTGTCCATGCCATCAATATAATAAAATCAAACAAACCAAAACAGAGTAAAACCAAACAGGACAATGAAAACAATACAGGTTCAAAACACAATAATAGATTGACAATGGCCACTGCCTTCCCTTTTTAGACAATTCCTCCCCTTTCACTTTCACAATATGTATTGTACATTTTGGGTCCCACTACCTCCTTGAGTTTGTTACACTAGGGAGACACCATTAACCTCACCCATGTGACTCTGAACCATTTCATCCATGAGCATGATCTCAAGTTGTATCCATTTATCTACAAGAACCTTGAGGTTATCTTCCTTTACAGCTGAGTAGGTTTCCATTGTATAAAAATGTCATGTCTTTCTTATCTCTTCTGAAGTTGATGGGCAAGCTACCTCTACTTTTTTCTGGTTCCCTGTCACATAGGGCATTGTTCTCTCTCCTTTGACTTTCAGTCTAAGGATTTTCTGTCTAGTTAAATGTGTTTCTTGAATGAAGCATAATTTTGGATCCTTTCTCCTGATCCACTCTGTCTGTGTTTCTTTTTATTGGTGAATTGAGGCCATCTACATTAATGGTTATGGCCAACATACACTGGCTCATCTCTGCCATGCTATTTTCCTGCCACTGGCTCCCTATGTTTCCCTTCATTCAATTGTCTGCCCCACTCGATGATCCCCCTCTGCCACTGTTCCTGGAACCATGGTCATTTTTATCTCTCTCTAGAATGTCCTTCAGTATTCTTTGTAGGGTTGGTTTGGTGGTGATGAATTCCTTGAGTTGTTCTTTGTCATGGAAGTATCTTGTTTCTCCATTAATTTTGAAAGAAAGTTTTGCAGGGCACATCACTCTGGGTTGGAAGTTGTTTTCTTTCAGGATGTGCAATACTTTACTCCAGACTCTTCTTGACTTGATGGTTTGTGTGGAGAAGTCTGTTGTAATTCTGATGGGTTTTCCTTTATAGGTGATCTGTTTCTTTTCTGTAATAGCTTTTAATATTCTGTTCTTGTGTTGAATTTCTGGAATCTTGATTATTATATGTCTGGGTGTAGATTTATTTTGGTTATGACTATCTGAAGTGCTATATGAAAAGTTCTATATGCCTCACTTATCTGAATGTCACTTCCTTTTCCTATGCTCAGGAAGTTGTCTGCTAGTACTTCTGTAAATAGAATTTTAATGTCATTTGTGTTGACCCCTGCTTTTTCACTGACACCTATTATTCTTAAGTTATGTTTCTTTGCACTGTCTTGCAGCCATTGAATTGTTACTTCCTGGTTCCTTGTTATTTTTAAGAGATCTTTCCTTTAGTGATTTTAAGCTACAAACCTGTCTTCAAGTTTTGAAAGTCTATCTTCAGTTTCTTTCAAGTGGTTTTGCCAGCTTTGAATGGAGTTTTTAATTTCCTGAATATCTCTTTGAATCATCTATTTTTTAATCTACATCTTCTTTAGAGGTGCTTAACAATTCTTTTATTATGTTTTTCATTTCTTCTTTTATCTGAGATAGTATTTCCATTCTAATTTCCTTCACAGCCTCATGAAGTTGTCTCTTTACTTCAGTTGCCATCACTTCAGAAACTTCAGGTGTACAACTCCTGATCTCTTTCATGTTTACATCACCTGGAGTTGTTCTCCTGGGGTTGGAGGCCAGAGACTGCCTTTTGCTTCTTCATCTTGACATATTCCTGGGTTATTCCAGACAACTGGGTAGTGGAGTTCTAGACACTTGCTGCATTAGCTACAATTTCTCTGAAGTGAGACTGTTTGGTTCTCCTGGCCAGTGCTGGCTATGGGTATCTGATGGTGGCCATTGGGTGCTCTGGTATAAGGTTGGCTGCTGCTTTTCCCAGCCTGTGTTTGTTCCCCAGTAGCTGGTGGAGTGTGCATGGGGGCAGGGCTGGCCACTGTCTCCTGGTCCTGAGCTGATTAACAGCAGGGAGACTCCATGATGGCTGCTGGAATGTGCACGGGCTGAGTAACCAATTTAAAGATAACAATAGGCAATGTATTAACCATTGTTACTCTCTAATAAAATATTGTTTTGATATTACTTTTCTCTTTAAAAAAAACAATTAAAGCTTAATATCCTTTTCAAGAGCATGCCTGCAATGATTGGACCAAATCCCACTAGGGTCCACCTTTTAGAGGTTCCACCCCCTTCCAGTAGCAATATGGACTAAGGAAGAAAGTCTTTAACACATGGGCCTTGGAAAGACACTTATCCAGAACAGGGCAAGGACCAACAAAAAATAAATTTACATAAAATTTTGCATTTTTAAAAATAAAAAATAATATAAAAGTAAATAGAGAGTGGTAATGTTCTTATGAGTCAAAAGGCTCAGTATCCTTAAAAATTGTTTCCTTTAAACTGTTCCGTATATTCAGGGAAATTCCATGCAAAAGTCCTACAGAACTTAGAAATTAATGAGTTAATTCTAAAGTTCATATGGGCATTCAAAGTATCTAGAAGAGGCATGATGCTTTTAAAAATAAAAACAAAATAGGATCATAACACTACCTAATTTGAAGACTTATTAAACTGTACTAATCAAAATGTCTCAGTATTGGTATAAAGACAGATAGTATATCGGTGGAAGAAAACACTGTCTAGAAATAGACTCATATATTGCAGCACTGATTCTCAACATAATTGCTAAAATAATTCAAGAGAAAAAGGATTCCTTTTCAAAAAATCCAATTGGGAGAATTATGTATACAAATTTCAAAATGATTTTTACTTTATATTCTGCACAAAATTAAATCAAAATTAATATACTTAACACTTGCTAAATAAAATTACAAAACTTCTAGAAGAAAGCATAATGCTCATGAATACAACAATTTCTCTATAGATCAGGAATAAATCATTTAAAAATCAGATATGTTTAAGATTAATTATGAGATAAAAATTAATTTCATCTAAATTTTAAAAGGTTAATCTTTAATAACTCAATAAAATTGTGTAAGTAGGTTTGCATCCAGAAGAGATTAATAATTCTGACAAACTACAACTCAATAACCAAGCAAATAACCTCAAGAATATAAAATATTTGAATAATTCATAAAAATT
>RJWT010045850.1:0-11556 GCA_004365215.1 Cuniculus paca
GGCCAAAGCACAGAGCAAGTATCTCAGTGAGGTGTGATGTCCTTGCCCATCATGTGACTCTTGGCAAGACATTCTGTCTAGAGCTGCCTGAGTCTTTTGGGATGACCCATACAGGGTAATGTCCCTTTAACAAGAACGCTTACTTTGATTCCGAATTCCATCCAGATGACAAACTACCAGATTGAAGTAAAATGTATGACTCTTTTAATATACAAAGATTTCTACAACTATAATTGTCAGTCCATTGTGATATCTGATGAATTGAATCGTATTAATAAGAGTGTATTGCCTCATTAAAAGTAATTTCCAACCATTATTAAAATAAATGTTTCAAGTAGTACGGGTTGATATGTCAAAAATTCCATTAAAAACTGGATAGTACATTTGATGTTTTTATGTCTGAAATTTTGTGAATGAAAGACAAATAAGTAACTATAGTGGAACACTGTTTTTAAAAGTAGAATAAAAAAATAAAAGTAGAATATAATGAAGCCATTTAAAATCATGAGAAATAGACTATGCTGATAGATATTGCTGGTGTATTATGTGAAAGAGCAAATTTCAGACTTGAATGTTTAGTGTAATCCTACTTTTGTAAAAGATATATATACAGATATATATATATATATATATATATATATACACACACACACACACACACACACACACAGATCTGGGCATTCAAGAGAGAAGGAGGGAGAGAGGGGAAACAGAAAGAGACAGCCAGGTGAAGAGACAGAAAGAATCAAGAACATGAATGAATTTTCATCAAATCGTAAAACTAATGGCTAGTTTTAAGGGGGATGGTGCTGGGTACATTGGGTGGTCGGTTGGGTTAGGGCTAGGAGCCTCCACTTTTACTAATTTCTAAATACATGTTTAAACTTCAGTTTTCCCATTACTAGAAGTTAAGCAGTTTGCAAGTGTATCCACTATATTCATTTAGCTGAAAGTCCTTCTAGGGTGACACATTCCTCAATTAATTGAGAACTTTCTGACTGCAGTGTTGGGAGAGTCCTCAAGGTTAGACCAAGATAAAGATCAGTATAGGAATCCCTTCATGAACCTCATTGAGGTCCAGAGGAGTCCACATTGATAATCCCAGGGAAAAGTTGTTGAAATTACAGTAAGTAATTCCAATCTACAACTTCCAGTGCAATCCACAGTGAAAATAAAGACACCAAGGCATATTTTTAGTTGAGGGGACCAAGGGTGTCCTAAGTCCAGCTAGAATGATGACTAACTGGAACAAAGACCATGACCCAGGGCTGAACCCAGGTTTTATTAATTTGTGAAGAGGGGAGTGGTTTAGGGATGAGTGACTGAGACAAAGGTGGGAAGTATATGAGTGCTGTGAACTGGGCTAGGTAGGAAAAACAATAGTACCTCTGCAGTATGCAAAGGGAGAAATGCTGAAAAGAGTAATCTGCGTATCACAGATTAAGTATCTCGTGTTTAGGGGTTGGTGCTTCAGCTCTGATGTGTAACCTGCATGCCCTGAAATGTCATGGCCTCTTTCTCCAGTCTCAATACCAGCAACAGTGTGGTGTCACTCAGCCTAGCTCACACACACTAGTTGGGAGCTAAAAAGCAGGGGATCACTGACATGTTGCACTGTTTTAAAAACTACACTTTAGCACCTCCACTAAACCCATTTGCGTTGCCTTAAGCCAGTTGAGGGGATAAAGAAGTATCCTAGCCAGCTGTATACATATTAATACATGGAAATATTAATACATGAAAATAGGGCCAGGTTTAGTCAAAATGGAGCCAAATGCTCTTCTTTTAAGGAGAGCCAAACTGGGGGTCTACTACAGATCAAGAAATTTTTTTGACCCATGTTTTCTATCTGTCTTTTACAGAATCCTCAGATTCTGCCCCTTAATGGAGTCCCTGCCACCTCCTATGGTCAGATTTTCCACACAGTGATCTTGATTGGCCCACATCAGTTTGCAAATTTGCATTTGATCTATTCCAACAATCGGTTTTCTTGATCATCACAGTTTTAAGAAAAATCATAACAACAATACTTGAACATTATAAAAATATCATCAGTTTAAAAGTACAACATAAAAAATCCCCAGTTCTCCCTGGCCACTTACATAACTACATACCCTAAGAAAACCATTGTAAAAAGTAGCCTTTATAAACTTCAGTCATTTTATGTACAATAGCCTACTTATCATGTGAGTATATTTTGAGTCTACTCTTGAAATAAGCTTTCAAAGAAGATTTTTCTTGCATTTTTGCCAAGAAATTGCCTGACATAGTCTTCCTTATTGACTATTAATAAGCTTTTTTCCAGGAGCAAGTGACAGAAACTACACTGATTGCTTCACTCAACTGAAAACCTGGCTTTAGATGTGGCTCTCTGCAAAGACTTGAGCAATGCCTTTTGGTCTTTCTATCTCTCTCTAACTCTATTTTTTTTGCCTCCATCTTACCTTCTCTTTCTGTTTTCTTCTCTGTCCATTTCTCTCTTTATAACTATCCCCCTTTGTCCTTAGCCTGTCTCTAACCTCTGATTTCTTATTGCATTCATTCTCAACCTGGGTTCTTCCAGAAGAAACGAAAAATAACCATAGACAATACAAATCTGAAGCCATTCATAAGATATAAACCCATAGAAAAGGTAACCTGTTTGTTATGGTTTGAGTCTGGATGTCCCCCCAAGGCCTCATGCAGTCATGGAGGTGGACTTCTAGAGTTTGTGAATGACTCAGGGTCCAATGCTGGGATTATGGGTGTGAGTGCCATGCCCAAGTGAGTGTGGCCTATATACAATATAAAGGATTGAAAGAGTCTTCTTCCATGCTCCTACCCTTTTGCTCTTGTTGCTTGTGCTGTTTTCTGCCACCATGAACTATTGCCCTCTGCCATGTGCCACTCTTCCTTGAAGCCAGCTGATTATGGACTAACTGTGAGCTAAAAAAACCTTTCCTTCCTTAATTTTGGGCATCAAGTATTTTGTCTCAGCAATGAGAGAAAAGTAACAAGACACTATCTTAACTATTATAGATATATAGTTTATATATATATATATTTTTCCTTTTCTCTTCCTTCCTTTTCCCTTTTCCCCATCACAGTTTCTCTTTTCTTTTGAATAGTTTCTTTCCTATTCACAATACCTATTGTACATTTTGGATCTTATTTACTCATTCAGCTAATTTCACTTAGATTGCTGAAAAGAAATTTTGCTAATATTTACTGGTTCAGCTAGTTTCTCTTAGTTCATTTTGCTAATATGGTTTGGACAGTATTTCATGCCTATATCATGTACTCTGAATAACTACTATGAAGATAACAATACACAATGTGTTAATTTTTGTTATTTTCCTACTACCCTGTTTTGAAACTCTGTTTTTGTTATTTTTTTCTCTTTAAAATAAAATAATTAAATTAAATTAAAAAGAAGGAAAGGAAACCTAAACAGTATTTCTCATGGAAACATTTTGTTTGGCTTTGCTTGTGTCATATTTGTACTTCTTGGCCAGTCACTGTCCTCACTGTCAGGCAGCGATGTTAGTTCTCTTAGAAGCATAGGGCATGGAAGATTTGGTCATATTTCCATTGGAAGGAGGGGTGTTGGGCAGACAAGAAAAACATATTCCAGCTTCTCTTATGTTGCATGTAGGGCCTGAAGGTGTCTTTGGAGGCTGTTTCAGACAGAGGTATGCATCCTCCAGCCTCCTCTATATTAAGTCAAATATCCTTAAATCCTTTCTCTGATCTCATAGGTTGTACATTTTAGATTTAACCATTCTGATTTTCTTTCTTTGAATTTGCTGTACCTTGTTCTAGATTTGAAATCAAGTGCAATTTTCTATAAAAATCTATTTCACTTTGTTGAGGATATTGTTCTCCATAAGCATCACATGATTTTGTCTTTTATCCATCTGAATTGTCACCTTCCTCCTGTGCATTTCAGAAACTTCACGTGCTTTATCTGCAAAATTGTCCAACAGTGTCCTCAGTCACAGACTTTCTTTTAAACAAGTTTACTTGTAAAACATGATTCTGACTCGAGTTGTATATTTTATCCTGTGATGGAGGGAAGTATGTCTGCATTTCTTAATGATCTCCCTGGAGTATAGCTCAATTTTGTAATGTATAAATGAAAGTGTCAATCATTGGAACTTGTCACACAATTCCATTTGCTTTCCCAATAGAATTGAATGCATTTCTGCAAGGAAAGCGCATTAAAAGTTTTTTTCTTCTCATGCACTCTTTGCTGGCAGGTTCATGCTTTGAATATAATAATAGTATTTGTTAAGTTGAATTTCATGCCTGAGGCTATGAACTGTTATTTTTATATTCATTTCATCAAATATTTATGGGGTGCTTACTAATTGCTAGGAGCTCTTCTGGGGACTGGAAATACAGTGGTGAACTATAAAAAAAAAAAAACACCTCTGACTCACTCAGCTTTTAGTCTACTGGAAAACACAGAGATAGAAAATAGGTAATTAGAGTAAAATTGCTGATCATGGACATAGAATAAGAAAAACTCACAAAAACTGTTGGAGCATCGCTTTTCCTCCCCAAGGAGGACTCCTTAGGAAGCCATGCTGTACCTGGATCTGTGTATGATATAGTTGTCTCTTGGGGAACGGGAAAGGGGCAAGGCATGCAGAGCACCAGGTCCAGAGACAGCATGTGAAAAGCCTTCAAGGTTTTTCAATGAAACCTTATCACCTAGGGGTTAAATTCTTAGCTTGGATTTTCAGTGCTTTCCTGACTTGCCCTCAGTCTATATTTCCTACCTCAGCTGCCACCCATGAGCAATCTGTGATTATTCCCTGGGTTTATGTGTTCCCCCATGACTCTATGCTGAGACCTGGACCTCAAGTTCCTTTTCTTTTTCTGAAGAATACCTCCCTTCATCAACACTCGGATAAGCTGTGTCGCCTCTTGCACTAACTAGAGGACTTTACTGCCAAAGATTTGTTATTTCTTCCTCTCAGCTCCCGAGAGCACCACAGATAAATAGAGCAACTCATCTTCATCATTGGGCTCACTAGAATATGAGTTTCTTGAGAACCAGCTCTATGCCATCTACTCCTGTGCTCTTATAGGAATATAGTAGCTGCTTTGTGCATGTTTGGCTAAGTGGAAACGTGCTCTGGGATGTGTCTCATGGTTGCTTGGTTTGATTTTGATGTTAGCTTCTCTGCCTTCTTTGGACTCTCAATAAGGAAAATGGTTAAGAATAAGGCCTAAGGTGCTAGACTCCCTAGAGTCAATCCCAGCTGCACCAGCTATCAATGATATGATCATGGAAATATTAGTTATATTTTCCAAGTTTCATTTCATGTGTAAAACTCTGTTAATAATAGTACCTTCCGCTGGGGATTGGTGAGGAATAAATGTATGTACAGTACCATAGACCCATGGATGGCCCATACTGGTTACTAGACTAATGTTAGCCACAAATATTACTAATTATTTTTTTCCTCTCTAAATACAAATTGGCTCCTGTAGGTGCTTTCTATTCTTCCTGCCCAATAGCCTACTGTAGATTCTCATCTTTCTAGCCTTGAGAATCTCTCCTTTTTCCTCTGGAGAGCTCATCTCTTCATGGCTCACCTGTACCTCTTCTATTGGTGTTTCCTTTGAGTTTGTCCTACACTGGGCTCCAAAATCCTATCCCTACCTGCATATTAAACATCTTACCTTTTAAGTGTCTGTTTCTCATAACTATGGTGCTCAAAATAGTAATTTCTATCATAAATCAATTTCCTCTTCCACTTTGTACATCAAAATGTGTCTGTTAGCCACCTTTTTAATCAATTAAGAGTAGTTCTTTGAGGTCATCTCATATTTGTCTACCATGATACCAAACAATAGCTTTATTTCCCTAAATATGCTCAAGCGCTCCTCTTTCTTGTTTCTAATTCTGAATAATTATGGCAGTTCCCTGGTTATTTCCAAATATTATCTGATCTCCAAGGTTCATTTTTAACATAGTTTTTTTTTTTTTTCCTGTGTCCTCAGCTCTAAAAGATCTCCAAGTTATGCAGATTCTCCCTCTTCCTCCTAGATGCAGTTGCTATTGTCTGACTTTCTCCAGAATCGCCAGAAGTACTAGGTCAGAGCCTCTGGCAGTTGTGGTTTAAGAGCAGCTGTGCCACAGCCTGGTTGACGAACTTGGGGAAGTGGATTAAAGTGTCTGAGACTCTGATTCCTTGTGTTTGAAATGAGGATACTGACAGCTTCTTTGCAGAGTTGTTACGAAAATTAGATGTGACATGAAATGTGCTTCCCGCCATGCAGTATTCCCTCAGTAAATGAATAGTGGACATAGCAGGAATGATAGCTGTAACCTTAGAGAAGAAAATGAGCAAATACAATACAATTAGAGAAATGCTGCCGTAAATGTATAAAAAGTATGGTGAAAAACCAGGACCGACGTGGGGAACCAATCACTGCTTTGGGGGCCAAAAAAGACTTTCCAGGGGAAAGTTCCCAAATTGAGTCTGGAGGAAACAGTGGAATAATCAGCCAGTGTCTGCTGGCAGACTGTTCAGTTCATAAGGTTTTAAAATAAACTTCAGTAATCTCTTTGTATAAGCCCCTGTTGAGACAGTCTTAGATGACATTTTTGGCAAATTATCCTTTTTCTTTTATAGTTCAGGAAGACACCTTCCTAGAGAGCTGATACTCTCTTTTTGCAACTTGTCTTCTGAAGGCACAGAAGTACATATAGTAGAGGGAAATACAGTCAGCTCTAAATCTGCAGATTACTAACGGGATTATGATTCCTGCAAAGTAGATTTGATAGCCTCCAGATCTCTGACAAAAAGAAGCTTCTCCCTGTCTCCTCACTCCTACAGATTTTCCTTCTTAGAACCTGAGGTTCTGCCTCTGGTCTTGGCTATATTCTCAGCTCCCCTTCCTGTCCTTGACTCCTGATGAATAACCCTGCTGGGTCTTCCTCACTGATCTCTGAGGTGCCTGGCAGCTTGCCCAACCTGGGGGACGATGCCCTTAGTTCTTTCTTAAACCTACTGCTGTTTTTCTCTCTTCTTTACTTCCTCAAAGGGGAACCAGGGTAACTAAAATACATCACTATCAATTGCTAAGAACAGAAAGGCAAATCTCTTCATCCAGCCCTCTAACACAAAACAAGGCTGGACTGCCTTCTGGAGGGAGAGGTCCTCCCCAGCCAGTGAAACCCTGTTACCCCAAACTGTATCTGCCCTTTACACATGGTGTGGTTATCCATCATTATGTGGCATTAACTCCCAAACTCTGTGACTTAAACAACAGTGTATGATGATTCTATTTTACACATAAGCAGGTCCATTGCTTAAAGTCATTCACCTTTTTGTTTCTTAGAATCAACTACTGAGAGAGATGTTTAACCAAGTAACTTGGTTAAACATTATTTATTAAATAATGTAGAGGCCCTAGTTCCAAAGTGTATTTGAATCTGTTTATAATAGGCATATGCTATATATGTACATATATATAGATCCGTATTTATATATAGATCCAAATAAATGTGCATGTGCTATATATGTATATATAGATCCATATTTATATATAGGTTCATATGTATATGTCTCTCTATATGTATTTGTAATATACTGATGTTTGTATATACAGATCACATAAATGTATATTGCATAGATAGATCATTTAAATAAGTCATAAACTAAGTTAATGGCACATAAAGCTTTATCTGTATATATCTGTCTATCTACCTCTGTCTATATCTCTATATAAATATGTTTAGAACACATTATTTCATCAATTTTCAAAGTGAATCAATGAGGTAGGCACTATTATCCCTACTTCACAGATGAGGAAATTCTTGTGGAGGAGATAACTCATTCTAAGACCACAGAATTAATAATCTTTAAGGCAAAGAAGGTTGGTACCCAATTGTGAAGAGATAAAGATGACTGCTACGATTGCTGCCAACTCTGGAAGTCTAAGATTCCAAGTTGTTGTTTCTTCTACCTTTCCTACAGTTTGGAGGGCAGTAATTGAGAAGGTAGAATTTCCTTTAATTGCAAGATAGAGGAAAAGATTAGCATGGAGCTTAAAATATACTGCTGTCTTCTAAGAGTTGTCAAAGTAAATTGTGTCCCCAGAGACATTTAAAAGCAATTTGATCACTCATTTGCACATGGCTATAGTTGGGAAAGCTGGTAGCTGGCCTACCACGAGGGATGTTAGTGGAGTTTTATGAGCAATACTTTGAAATATTTTGCATAAGAAATTAGTTTGTAATTACCCTTGCTACATTTTAGTTAATTCTGGCCATCTGGAGTCTTCCTTGTCATTTGAACATTGACTTAAAGACTTTAAAAAGTTTTTTAAAGAATGGAAAATGTCCCATGGAAGGCTAGAGGACAGATCTTATGGATTATTCTGTCCCTGAGGTGAGATAAACTGCTTCACCTCCTGAGCACCATCCATCCAGCCTGGGAACCAGCACGCCTTTCTCTTGAATATGTTGCAATTCACCTCCTTTAAAAGAACCTGCAGCAGTGTTGAGTGAGATGGACATTATCTAGTTTATAAAACTGTTGTGACTTCTCCTTGCCTGGCATTCAAAAACTCTAAGACAGTGGGCCTCAAAGTACTGTCCCCAACCCACCAGCAAGAGTTTTACCTGAGAAAATATCAGAAGTGCAAATTCTTGGGCCCCACTCCAGACCTATAACCAAAGTGTGTTTCAATAAATCCTCCAAATGATTCTGATCCTTGATAAGGTTTAACAACCACTGCGCTGATATCTGTCCCAGCCAGCTTATTTAGGCTTATTTTCTTCTGCTTCCTTACAAGTACCCTATAGCTTAGCCAACTTATACTCTTATATTTATGTAAGCGGATATATGGGTATATATCTCATGTATGTATAATTCCTCTGTCCTTGCCTCTATGCGGTCTACAATACCTGGCTTGTACTTTCTCCTTCACCATTTTTATCCAGTTTCTAAAGTACAACTTAGAAGACATTTATTGGCGAAAGCCTTTCCCAATCCCTCTAATGGGTATGACTATTCACATCTGCAGAATATAGTAATGTGTTTAATAGAAGTTATTTTAATGGGCAGTGACTGAGAGTTTCCTATTTATTGAATCCGGTTTATGAGCATGCTGTCTGTGTTTAGCTTTGTAGTGGGCACTGGGGATAAAATGGTAGAGAAGGAGTCCATCTCTGTAATAATGGATCTTACAAATAAGTTTGGGGCATACTTCCACCTTCCGTCCTAGAGTATAAGGGTATCCTCCATGCTACACTAAGTTGTGGTGAGCATGGTAAAGATGATGCAGTAGTCTTCTCTACTCTGTGTAGTTTGTGTTGTCCCTAGTCAGTTCAGGCAGGTGTGGATAAACAATGATTTCTTACTGGAGATTTTGTGATTCCAAGCATCCTTCAAGTCTTGAGATTCAGTATTTTTGTATTTTGCTTATGTGGCTTTTAGATCCTTCCGTGTTTCTATTTTTGCGTCCATGAAATGGGTGCATTTCTGTTCCTTTATTAACATAATTGATTGAATGAGAACTACAGGCTGCACTTTGGTAGGAAAATAAGCAATAGCTATTATTATTAACTTGGCCAATGTTTTTTGGCTGACTACCTAAAACTTGCAAAATTAATTGTCAACTTGTGTCTGGTGGTTTTGTATATGTTCTGTAGGACAATATTTTTGTTAATAACAAGGTCAATATAATCCAAATATAAAAATTACAAGACCACAATGTATAAAAATAAAGTTACCAGATTTCTATTCAGTCCTTTTTCTACATGCAAATACTAGAGTTTTAAGGAAGCTTCCTTAGTTAATGTAGTAACTCAATTTTTAATAATCATTTTATACACTTATGCTTATTCTCACCTACTTTAATTTAATTATTGAGTGAAGCCTTCAGTAGGATATTTACTTTTCTGCATGCTTTGCTTGAATGCAAACATTGAAGACATGAAGAAAGATTTTGAAAGATACGAGGTGACTTATTCGGGGTGGCTGCCTCTAGAATGCTAAATCCTTAGCAAGAATTTTGAGTCTTTAAGTGGATGCTGTAATTGGAGCTTTAAACAAGAGCTTTATATTTCCTATTTCATTCCATAATCATATATTCAGTGTAAGACAGGGCAACAGATTGAAGAAGACATAAAATTTAAGTAAGACCTAAGTCTAGATAGAATTACATATTTTTATTTATCTTATCCAAGTGTGCATAATTTGGCCAACCTAATTTAAATTTAAGTAAAATATTTCCTTTTATTTAGAGCTAAGTTTTAAAGAGGATAAAGGATTTTTGCCAGTTTTTTCAACTCTTCCAGATTATGCAAATATAACTTGCTACTACTGTCCCTAGACTAGCAGTTGCTGGATCTCACTTTAGCCTCGTTGTGGTAGGAACTAACTAGGCAACTTTACTCCAGGAATTCATTGTCCAGAGAACTGACTGTATATATAAAATATAAATGATTTGGTTAAATGTGCAGGATTCCTCTCAAAGTTGAATTTGGAAGGAAACATGTTACCACCATTTACTTCTCTGTAGCAACAGAATAATCTCGAACAATGCAAACTGATGCAAAGAACATTAGGACTGCAGGATCTGACGAGTTTGCCAGGTCATGGGTATCTGGCAGTATCCTTTGTCAAACTAGTTTTAGATATTAAAGTTTTATGAAAAATATGAATATAAGCATAACAATATCTTCTAAAGTCCTCCTCTATAGATTCCCTTCCATCCTCAAGATAATCCTGTAAACATGAACATTCTCTTGAAATCAGTCCTCACACTGAGTTGCATCCCCAGTCCTTTTTTATTTTTTGTTTTGAGATAGGGTCCCACTAAATTGCTAAGTTTCTCAGGATAGGCTTGAAATTTTGATCTCTTTGCCTTAAGCTCCCAGAGTGCTGACATTACAAGTGTGCACCTCCACACCCAGTGGCCCGGTCCCTTTGAAGCTTTAAATCTTTGTAACACTGGAGATCCAATCATCATTTCTGAAATCTGCTCTTTACTCAACTTCTTGGCACCTGGCCTTAAGCCACACAAATCATAAATTATAAAAAAGAAAAGGCAGTGACAGTGTCTATTTTTCACTTATGCTCCCATCGCCTCTGTTGGGATGGTGGATGGAAGGTGCTGCACCTCAGCTATGACCTGAAATTGTACTGAACAAATTAAGATATTTCTATTTAGAATAAAGTGCATTTATGATGAACGTGTCTGGCATTAAGAGCCCTTCTTACCGCTGTTTGAGGTAGTATACTTTGGTTGCAAGCTGTGAGGACTGCCTTTAGGACTGTGGTCTCTGCATCCAAATTGTTCTTTTTGTTTTGTTAGTACATGTTTGCAGTGCATAATGTTTACATTCCCTGTGTGGAGTTTGTAAGTGTACATAATACATCTTAATTCCTTTTCCACTCCCTTTCCCTCCATTTCCTTCCTTCTTCTCTTGATCCTCTTCTCATTTGAGAAAGATCTAGCTCCCTACTTACTATTAACTATCTTTTATTTTGCTCTTTATTTTATAACTTGGGTTTCTCATATAGAGGAGACCATGCTATATTTAAACGC
>RJWT010045851.1:0-11648 GCA_004365215.1 Cuniculus paca
GGCCTGGGTTGCAGAAATGATGAGCTTCTTGTGGGATTCTGATGAGCCAGGACCACCAGGGCTGCAAACTGGCTTGGGATGGGAGGATCTCAAGATGCCCAACAGTGGCTGGACTTGTGAGAGAAGGCTGAAATGAGGGAGGAATCTGGAAGGAGCTCAAGAGGGGCAGGCCAAAAAGGCTCAGACCAAAGGAAGGGCCTTTCCTCCTGAGGGAATCCCAGAGAGGTTACGACCATCTCAAGGTCACACAGCAAGATGGTGGCAGAGCAGGCCTGGAATGGGCCCTTGGCAAAGTTGTTATCTGAAGCTCGGTGCAAGGACAGATTACATCTCCAGTGAGTCCTAGATCCAGTCCAGGGCAGCTAAGAGCTGCCCTTTCTCAGGCTGCTTCTGACCCTCCAGCCCCGATGGCCACAAACACCAGTTGAGCAGCCAGGTTTGCTCAATTAGATTCCGTAACAAAGTCGGATCTAAGGAGTTATTCCATTAATGGCCCATGACAGAAATAGCTGAGAGTTCATTAAAAGTGTGGAGTTGCTATAGCAATTATCTGGGTTGGCTGAGGCTCAGCTGGGTGGTTGGTTCCAGGAGTTTAAGAGCCTCTGGGCCATGGAGGAGGTGGGGCTGCCCAGGAAAGACTTCCTACTTTCTCATGGGCTTCTCAGGTGCTCCAAAACACTCGCCAATCAGTGGAATCTGATCTGTGGCCTCACTTGCTCCTCCCTGAGCTCTTGTCCATAGGAGGTGGGTACTGGTGTCTGCATTTTGCAGACGGGGGAGGCAGGGGTACTGAGCCTGCAGGTGAAGATTAGGGTCAGGGCCATGAGCTGGGTCTGACTCTGGGCTCCTCACACCGAGCCTTGGCACCTGGGAGGTTGGGGGTTCTCGGGCCCTGTGCTGGGCTGGAGCCCTCTTTGTCCTCAGGTACCAGCTGGAGGGAACTCTGGTTTAGGGTTCAAGCATTTGCTTGTACTTTTCTTCTGACAACTAACTGTGCACTGCTTTTGATATTATTTCTTTTTTGGAAATTTTTCCCTAGGGTGTAGGCTTTCTAAAAGCCTGATTGGGTTTTACAGCAACCCCAGGGCCCAGCAGAAGTTTGTGCCAAGGAACCCTCTGACAGTCGGGTGAGGCCTATGCACCCCTCTCAGAATAATTTTTCTAAATGCATAAAACAAAACTCACAGGACACAAAAGGATTATATTGAAACAAGTTAGCCAAAATTTAAAAATTGTGATTAAGAGATGTGCTTTTAAATAATGAATTAAAAATATGATCTAGCAGTCTATGTATTCAATAAGATAATTTTGGATTAGTGTTGAGCATAAGTGATATTTTAAGGTCTCTGAGTAACAACTATGATGTGCTATGAAAGTATCTGTGATTTCTATTGGTGACAGAGCCAGAGGTCCTGCTTCTTACTGTGGTTTGCTGAGTACATTCGTGGCAGAAGGAAATGTTAAATTTTAGGTAGAAGTTAATGTAACTTCTTCCAGGTTCGTGAGATCCATTGCATTCTACCCACTGACCGTAGCGAGGTCTAGGGATCCCAGGCTAAAAGCCAACTCCCAGGCATGGAGCTGACCAGTGGGCCCCTGTTATCCCTTCTTATGCCTGCATACATTTTGTTCCAGTCCCCCAGCTAGAGCCCAAAGGCATCAGGGGAGGTGTGGACAGCTGTCCATCCAACTAGCTGAGAGCCCGCAGCCCCCCGCCCATGCATGGCACAAGGATGTCTGTGCACTATGCAAGTCTTACCTACAGCAGGGAATGGCACAAATCTCTGGACGAGAAGCCGGGTGGCTGGGGTGAACTTGTTGGCTTTCTGAACCAGGACATTAAGGCCCACCTGGAAAGAAAAAAAAGAGGTAGTATATGGTGCCACAGTAGCTTGTGGGAGGAAGGGGGCAGGGCCGGAGGAAGAGCAGTGACAGGTCATCCTCCCTCTGCAATTTCATCCCACACAGTCTGCATAAGAAGGTGCAGCCCCTCCACCCCCGACTCCCAGCACCCACATGCAGCCCTGCAAGGCCATATTGTGTCCATCAGATGCTGCATGAGTCTCTGGGTGTGCGGTTTTTGCAAGTGCTGGTCCCTATGTGTGGAATCTGTCCCCCAATTCAGGCTACACCTGTTCTTTCAGACCCTGTTCTGAGTTCTATACCTGTGCCACTTACTAGCAATGGGACCTTAGGCAGGTAAGTGATTAACCATTTTCTGCCTGGGCTTCAGGGCCCTGGCCTCCATTCTAAGCCTCATGCTGATATTCAGAGTCCGGTCCTTGTCCTTACCACTGGGGACATGCAGCAGCTTGGACTCCACTGGTACAGGAGGGGAAGGCCTGGGGCACTGCCAGCTACCCTGGCCCTTGCTGCTCTGTCACACAGATGGAGCTCACCATGTCCAGGTCTTCCCAGCTCAGAGAGACTCAGAAATACCCCCACCCTGCACCTCAAAAGAAAAAAAAAAAGGAAGAAAGAGAAGAAAGTGCAGAGAGGGAAACCATGGAGGGAACCAGGAGACGTGTGATCGGCACTAACGCTGACAGCCTGGGCGAGGCAGGGGTCTGGGAGACCTTGGCACCACTCAGCACACGTGCACAGGGAGTGTCTTAATGAAAGGGCCACATTGGCCCTTTCTGCAGGTTAGAAACAGGTTTAGAGAGGTTAAATAATTTTCGGAGGACAGACAGCTATGCTGAGGCAATTAAAGCTAGGATTTGAACCCCGGCCTGCTAGTTCCAAAGCTTCAATCCCAACTTTCACTGCTTACTTTCCAATTGTCCTCCCTTTCAAGGAATGAGTCTGTGACGTCTGCATGCCATTTAAGACTGGCTACTTGCACAGCAAGAGACACCTGGCAAAGGCGCACCCGAGGCGGGGGTCCAGAGGAGTGGAAAACAGAAGATAGGGCATTTAAGCCGCCCCATGCCCACTAGCTAGAAGTCAGAAGGCTTGTGTTCAAAGCCCCACACACTCCTTTGGAAAGATGAGGATGTCCATGGGGGAGGGGAGAGAAGGAGCCATTCTGGAAGCCGGCAAGGAGATTGGGAGCTTTCTGGAACCTTCCCCATGGTAGCCTCTTTGGGGTAGGCAGGACCGAGGTCTGGCAGGAGGGCAAGGAGGAACACAGGCCACTGCTTGTAACAAACAGTCTAGACCCTGGATCACGCTCTTCCTCCTCCCCCTCGTCCTGGCAGCCACACTGGCCTGGTGGTCAGAGACAGAGCAGAACGCTCAGAGAAGGCCCCTGCCTTCTTTCAGGCTGCGGCCGATGTCCCATGGGCTCTAGGCTTGTGCTTGGCCGCATGAGGAATTCTTGTGCAAATCTGTACCTTGTTTGTTTTCCCCCTCTGCCCAAATGGAGCCCCTGTTTGGTTAATTTCTATTTTGTAGCTTATTTGGAGGCTGTTAAAACAGACCCTAGGGGACCCTCAGCAGTGATTGTTCCATATCTCATTATCTTTCCCAAACCTGATTATTAGCTCTGATTTTTCTGATCGCTAGCTGCTGTTCATGATGAGTTGTGTGCCATTAATGCCAGCTGGTTCCCTTAAACAGGACCCACCATGCCAGGGAAAACGAGCTGGCATTCTGAGCCCCCAGTCACTTTGCTTTTTAATTTTAATGGGCTTTGCCAAATGTTCCAGGCCAATGGGCCCTAAGGAACCAGAACAGACGGGTACCCAGCCCCTGGTCTGCAGCCCACCCTGGGGTCCTGCCCAGGTTGTGGCTGTCCAAGGTGCTGGGGCAGTGAGACCTGGCCTGGGGCCTCAGGCAGGAGGGAAGTAAGAGTCACTTGTTTCCTCTTTGTCAGCGCCATCCTTGCCCCGAGGCCCATTGCTGGCGGTGAGCAGGGCGACTGCTCTGTTTCCCAGTAGACTCCTAGCTGCAGTCTCCTTCCACATTGCTGACCCCTGGCCCCTGCCCTGGGCTTGGGCATCTGGGCCTGTTCTCAGACACATACATGTGCCTTGCTGAATCTCACCCCATTCAGGCTAGTTCCAAAGCATCACCCTTAGCAATGTACTATTTACCCTCCAATTGCCCTTCTCAAGGAATGATGCTTAATGTCTGCATGCCACTTAAGACTGGCTGCTTGCTTAGCAAGAGCAGTTTCCCATAAGATGAGAAAAGAGCTGACCAGCTCCAAGAACGGTAGGTAGGGTTGGAAGTCATGACACAAAACCTTCAGTATCATGAGCTATGCAGCCAGAGCTGCATCCTTGAATACCAACATCTTTCTAGGTCAAGAGCAGCCTCATTCCTCCAAGGAGGCACTGGGTAGGGCTGGAGTGACAGTCGTATTCCTGTCTCACCCAGCTGCATCCTTCACTCCAGCCACACATGCCACTGCCTGGGGGAGCCTCTGTTTCCAAGGGCATCAGCATGCCACCCAATGGGGGGTGTCAAGCTCCACCTCACCCATACCCTGTCCACCTCACCCACTACCAGCTCGGCTCCTCCTGGACCACATCTACTCCAAGGCTGCCTGTTCCAACCCCTGGACATCTTGAATGCAGCTCTACTTTCTCTATTCCTACTTAGCACTCACCACCTCATCTTACATGACTGCCCACCTCCTAACCAGGGTCCCTCTTCTAGTCCTGCCCCTCCTATCTACTCTACGCAGCAGCTAAAGTAACCTGAACATATAGACTAGCTTAATGACCTTCGGCACTTAGAAGCCACAAACCCTCTGTGACCACTCAACCTTGTTTGTTTCCAGGGCTCCAGGTACCTGGCTGTCTCCCCTTTCTTTTCATAAGCCAATTCCCACCCCCACTCTCACCCCAGGCCTCCAAGGCTGTTCCTCTGTGACCCCCCACTTTCAGCCTAACTATCAGGCCTCTCTTGGCTCAAGGGCCCCTTTGACAGTCTCTCGATGACTCTGAAAGTTTTTCATGCATGTGCTTCTTACAGTATCTTAGTATATATTTGTTTACCTTCTTACAAATTTCTGAATCAAAATAATACTATCTGAGGTAAAAACTTAGTAGCACAGAAGTGCTTTTACCTGTGAACTCTTTTCTGAAGATCCATGTCTCCCAGTAGACCTTAAGTACTAGGATACAGGGCCTATGTCTCTCTTATTCCTCCCTGAATTTGAGTGCAAGGTGAAATGAGTAAGGGCTTAAAAAATGCTTCTAGAATAAATCAAGTGATCTCTGAGGCAGGAAGAGAAGAAACAAGAGCCACAGAGGAGAACTGCCTGTGACGAGGGGATATGTGACAAGAGGGATGATATGAGGTCAGGCATGAATGGTCAGGGGTTTTTGTGGGTAAGTTCTGGGGGCCAAAGGCGGGGGCTCTGAAGTACCAAAAATACCCACCAGAGGGCGCGCTCTGCAGAATACATTTGGTTATCAAGCGGACCCATGACCCTCCCTGGAGGTCCACAGTCCTTCAGCCCCAGCTGGCTTGCGGCCTGGCAATGGGCTCAGGAGCTAAGTGGCCAAGGTGGGTGAGACAGAGTTATGCACAGGCTCCAGCTGCAGCTCTGTGGTTTGTTTCCTTGTAGCCAACCCTGACCCTGAACCAAACCCCACAAAGGCCAGTACCGAGGAAACCAATTACATCAGACCCTTCCATGTAAGAGGGGACAGCAACTTGTCCTCCCCAGAATAGATGCAGAGCCACGATTCTTGCCAGACTCGCCACTGCCAACATCACCATCTGCAGGCTTCTGGAACACTTCGGATGCTGCCATGGGGTCCATGTGACGGCCCCTCTAACCCAGCAGCCACTCGTAGCAAAAGCAGTGACACAAGTCTGGTCCAGAATTCACAGGTGCTGAATCCCCCCTCCCCCCAGGCCCTGAGAAGAACAGAAGGGCCTGGGGTCAACTCTGCCACAGAGCCACCAGGGCCTGTCTTGCAGGAGGCAGGGTGTGCTCTGGAGCAGGGACAGAGATACGCTGCTGGCTTGACTTTGGCCAGAAAACAGAGGCCCAGGGTCTGAAGGTGGAGAGAGGGCCTGACAACCCTCTTAAAAACTTTCTTCCACTGCTCAGGGTATCTGAGAAGGACCTGCCAGGCAAGGGCATGGAAGCTGAAACACTGCTTGGCTTTTCTTGTCTCCTCATGCCACTGGGGTGGCAGGAAGAAAAGGGGGTTTTGTGTCAACAAGCATTTGTGAGTAAGCCTGGGTAGGTTCTGTCACTGACATCACCCTGTGCCTCAGTTTCCTCATCTGAAAAAGGGGGACAAATATCTAAATAGTGCCTGGCACAGTGTAGGCATTCCTTAAGTGTCAGCCATTGGCACTGTTACTATGATTATTTGCCAGTCTGACCATCAAGGGGACACAGTCAGTTGCCTTGGAATCACAAGCCAGCAGGGAGAACAGGAAGGTGTAGGGTCACCCCAAGGTCAAGGAATGAAACATCTCTGTCGTCTGGCTCTACTGACTAGCGCCTGACCGTTCATGTAGGACTTCAGCCCTGAGTCTTCCTCCCCTGCCCTGGGTCCACCCTTACCCAGGACCCTGTGTCCATGAGTGGTCCATGCAGCACCTGCCAAACCCCTCCTGCCTACAGTGATTTCTCCTCCAGCTGATTCCACCCAGGCTCCTCCACACCCAGCCCCTGAGCCTGGTGGGGGTTCCTGGCATGACCTGTGACCTCCTTGGCAAGGCATTTATTGCACTTCATACTGGACCTCGCTACTTCTCTACTTTGTCCCCATCACCTCCTCACCTTTGATCCCCACACGGCAGACACGCACTTTTTGACAGTGCCTGGAACCTGTCTCTCTCCTGTGGGCCTCTGCATGCTCGCTGTGCCCCCTCACTCTCTCTGGGACACCTAGCCCTATTGTCCCCTGGCTCTCTCCATCTGTCCTACAAATCAACCCACAGACTGTGACAGAGGTGCCCTTCTGGTCCCACACTGCTCTAGAGTCAACCTCACCAGAATAGTTCTGACTACACAACACAGCACTCTTGGTTCCCCCCATCGGCACCCTGATGGTCACACCAGCTGTGGCCCTGGACCTGCCGAGTGCCGGGCACGTAGCGCACCCTGCAGGGCACCAGGGTTCTCACCCATTTTCTTGTCCTGGTGGAGCCAGCCAGGGCTGAGCCCAAAAATGTTCCATACAAACTCCAGGACAAAAACACAATGAGGATGGAGAGAGGCTTCCTTTGTTAAAAGACAGCAAACTGTTAGATTTCAAAAATAACTTAAGACGGAATTTCTTTTTTATTCTCAAGCAAGAAATCAGACATTGCCAAATCTATTTAGGAGGTTCACTGAAAGGCTCCTAACCCTGGTGGTCCTGGAGCCAGCATGAGACTTCACTTGGGGGCCTGCAGACCAGCGATGTCTGACTGGGGAGAGAGGTGCTGGCCAATGCCAGGAGCTCTTCTGGGAGGGAGCAAGGACCATTCGGGGTGCACAGAGGCTGACTTCTCAAGGCCTGGTCTCCACCCAAGTCGCCTCAGTCCCTGGAACCCGCTCTCAGTCTGTCAGCCCCATCCAGACTGCCTGCTTGTAGGGACTCGTTTTAATTAATGCCAGAGTGAGGCCAACCACTGGGGCCGTGACACTTGTTTGCAGGTCATCTCTTCCTAACAGGCTCGCCCTGGGAGGGGATTTGTCACTAATTGAAGCAGAGATCAGTTAATGAGACCGCAAAGCCTGGGGTTCCAGAGAACAAGGGAAAGGAAAATAAAACAAAGCCTGTTTCTTTGGAGCGTTTGTGATTTACACACACAAAAGAGAAGCAAGCGAGCTGCAGATTTTCCAAGTCAGAAACTCCACTCCATCTGCCGAAGTGAGCCCCTCACTGTGTGAAGACGTCAGACGGAGAGACCTGCCACTGCCACACTAAGGCTCGTGGATGGGAGAGGAGAGAGGCCTCCCGAGGCCAGCAATCAATCAGCAGCCTAATTAATAGTATTTATGGAGCAGTGCTCTGTGCTCCCCTCTGAGGAGACCTGGGGTCTGTCCCTGGTTAACTTGTAATCCAGCTGGGGACGAGTCTCACGCTGTGGAACAATACGAGGACAGGGACATGAGGCACAATTGAGAGTGTGGGAAGAATAAAAGTTTCTTGGATTTAGGCTGGGGAAGAGCAGCATGGGCTGGAGTAGCCAGGGGACTCTGACTAGACATGGAGGAAGGAGGAGGGCAGAGGGCATCCCCACAGCAGCACAGTCCACAGTGAGGCCCCCAGGTCCTGCTGGAGAGACCTCAGCCCTGAGAGCCCTGGAGACCCCAAGTCCATGGTAATTCTGATGGGCCCAGTCTAGAACCTCCACCCATCAATCTGGGCCAGTTGTGGTCTGGAAAGTGACTGCAAGGCATGACTTTTAGTGGGGTGAGAGAGACGAGGGACACAGAGTCCACAGCTCTCTGCTCTTGTTTCCAGGGCAGCAGGCTTGTGGGCGAAGGAAGCCCCTCCAGGACAGAGATCCCCTTCCTTTAGGCTCTTCAGAGTCTCTCAGCTTCCTTCCTGCTGTGACCTCTCCATCTTCCCACTCCATCTGTACATCTCCAAGGAAAGAGGGTTTTGCCACTGGTACGCCGAGAAGACCATTTATCAGCTCCTCTCATTTTAAGGAGACCTTCTCTCTCTCAGGAGAGGCCTTGACCCTGGCTCAGGAAGCCCCAAGGAACAGGAACCCCCAATTAGTCTGATTCCCAGCAAAGTAAGTCCCATGCTGGGCTGCAGGGCCATGGGGCGGGCGGTATCTTGGTGAACCATCTACACAGGTTTGCCAACATGTGGCTTCTCACTGGCAGCAAGATGCAAGGGTTTAGGGAAGGAAAGAGATCTTGGGCATGTGACGGGATGCACCACTAACGGCCACTTGGTCTATGTGGGAGTGAAATAAATAAGCACATCTCAGGGCAACCCAAAATCTTTACTTCAGAAGAACAACAAAACTGAGTGTGGAATAGGATACAGTGCATTATTACATAGTCACGAACCATTATATTTATTTAATAGCACAGGGAAGATAATAAGGAAAGGGAGGTTTTTCCAGAAGATTAATAGATATGAATTCTTTTATTATTTTTGTGTTTTTGTTAGCATTTTCTAATTTTTTCTACTAATTAAATGAATGCACTGTATAATGAATGAAACAACAAAGTTGAGGAAGGAGATTTTGTCTTCTGGAGTTGGCCACCTGCGCTCGCCCCAGGGGGGATGTAGAGAGTGTCTGACATAGGCACAGGGGTGGGATCAGCGCTGGACCAGGTCCTGTGAGTTTGAGCCTCCCCATTTGCTTCCGGCCCGCGCCTCTAGCTATGTCACTGATTCTCTACCCTCTTTGGGAACAGGGATCTGCCATTCATCTACATTTGCTCTGTCAATCTACAAACTCCTCTATTCCTGGCGTTCTATGGAGGCTCAAAGTGAGCCTAATATCCTTGTCTTCAGGAGCATGTAGACCTTCAGAATGGGCTGGACAATAACCACATGAGAATGGCCGTGGAGGGGGAATGCCGAGGAGCTCAGACAGAGGGTAGGGGAGTTGGCCTGTGGGCCAGCAGAGTATGGATTGCATTCCTGAGCGTGAGGACCAACAGCACCAGGAAGACTGAAGGCAAACACGCTGACCTTGGAGCCTGAGGAAGAGTAACAGTTCCACCTCCCTCCAAACCTTGGAGTGTGTGTTCATGCTCTTTGGCTGTCACCTTTCCCTGCCAGGCAAGCATCCACCTACCGCTCCCACAGACCCTATCTCTGCACCTTCTCCAGCCCTGGCCTGGGAAGGGGGTTCCAGTGCAGTGCTGAATGGGGGCAAAAGCTGCAGACCGAGGGGTTTGGGCAAGGAGTTACTCACGGCAATGGAGACGGCACTGATGACAGCTCCCAGGTAACCCTGGATGAACTTGGATACTGGGGAAGGCTGGAAGACAGATGCAGAACTGCAGGCCCACTGGGTACACAGTGCTCCACACTCCACCCTTGCAAATCACCCCAGCGGTTCCAAATGTGCGGACACAAGGCAGCAATGTCTAGGGAGGTGCGGAAGGGCCCGCTCTCCTTCTGCCCTGATCTAGAGTAGTCAGAGGCAGACTGAAGGCTGGAGGCAGGGAGAGCCAGGCCAGAACAGGTTCTCTGTGGCTGGGCACTGAGCTCCAGCATAGGTGGGTCAGTGTGCGTCTAGCACTGGGAGCAGTCTAGGCGGTATGGTAGTGTCAAGGCTGGTGACTGGGTGGCTCTCACAGGTTTCCACAACACAGCCACTGGGATCCCTTGTCAATAGGTGACAGTATTTCTATACAAAAATAGATCCCAAGTTCCAACACAGAAAATTAAGGGGGGAAAAAAACAAGCTAAGGAACATGTCTTTTACTGCAACTGCAATCTTGGAGACATTTGGTTTAAGGTAAACAGGAGCCAGCCCAGCAGAGGGGCATGCACGTGAAGCCTGTAGGGATAGAGGTGGGAAGGCATCCTGAGTCTCAGGATGATCCCTAAGTCCGTACTGCCCAGGCAAGCTTCTAACCCCACTCACCTCTTCTCCAGTATCAGAAAATGCTTAGGTCCTCCCTTTCCCAAACTGACAGCCCCCAAGACAGACTAGATTCCTTCTCTCTGCCCTTTGCCTTTGGATTGAAGTAAAGAATTGGTCAGGGAGAGAGGGGGCGTTGCAGCAAAGCAGGGACCCAGCAGCCTTTCTTGGACAACAGAACACTGACCAGACGTCTACCATGGGCTTGTTCCAGGGTGCAGAGGACTTGAGGGAAAATGTGCCAGGCCTCTCAGACTGCTACCCCTCAAGGGTAGCCCTTAAGCTTTGTGGACAGCAGTCTGCGAGCCGGGGCACTGAGGCAGCTTCCAGGCCAGCTTAGAGAACACTGTAGAGGAATTCACTGCCCCGGGTGCTCATACCCTCTGAACCCACAATCTGAGTATAGGAGCCGCCCAAGAAGAATTCTAAGCCAGAACTCATCCCTTGCATGACTCCCCAAACACCCTCCTTTACAGGATCCCACCACTTTGTGCCAGCAGCACCTCCCCAGCAGGTGGGCCCTGCCTGGAGGCTCCTTTTGGCTCTGGCCAGGTACACTGGCCCTGTTGTCCTTCCAGAGCTGGCAGTGTAAATAAAGTCCTACAGGAGGGCAGTGCCAACACCAGAGATACTGACACATGACAATGTAGGGAGCACTGGGTTCCCCCCAGTCTGGACCCACCCCCTAGGGGGAGGGCAGTGACACTCACCTTGGTAGCATTGCGGTTTGCATAGTTGACACAGGCATTGTGACTCTGGTTCAGCCACTGAAAGGCAGCAGGGAGAGAAGATATCAGGGTAGGTGTGGTTGCATCCCTGGAAGGCCACACATACCCAGAAAGACACAGGACGGTCTCCAGCTCCACGACACTGGCTGGTGTGCCCAACTGACCCAGTTTGCCCAGGGTTATGCCACCATTAGCACTGGAAGTGTTGAGTCTCAGAAAACCCCTCATTTCCTGCCCAACTATAGCAGGCGTCAGCCCAGCCCATGCAGAGTCGGCCCCTCTCTGGGAACTGCGGCATCCACTGCCCCAGCACCTCTGCCACATCCCCCTCATATAGTACTTGTTGCACAGAAGGCCGAGTAATTGACAGCCCTGCCCTTCCTTCCCGAACTCCTAGGTGTGTACCTCGTCAACCCCCTGGCACAGAGACTCTTAGCAACTTTGTAAAGG
>RJWT010045852.1:0-11553 GCA_004365215.1 Cuniculus paca
CGGCCCTCGAAATTCAAAGACCCAATCCAGAAATGGGCATCTGAGATGAAAACACACTTCTCAGCTGAACAAATACGAATGGCAAATAAATACATGAAAAAATGTTCAGTATCATTGGTCATTAGAGAAATGCAAATTAAAACAACTCTGAGATTTCACCTCACTCCAGAAAGAATGGCCAGGATCAAGAAAACCACCAACGATAAATGCTGGAGAGGCTGTGGGGAAAAAGAACCCTTCTCAGTAAGATACAAAATTCCCGATAAATATGGAGAAATGGTTCTGAAGTCCAATGGTGCTTTTATTCTTTGATTTGATTGGTTTAAGTCCCTTTCCTACTATTTGAATGCAATACATGAGAAGATAGGAATAGCTCTTTTGAAAAATGAGACACTATGGTAGCCATTGCTGGTTTCTTCTTGGCCGACTTGAAGACCTGTAATGCTCTTTTGTTTTATCTGGCTTTATATTACTTTGTTTTGTTTGAGTTTATTGTCTGTAAATGTATGAACAACCATTTTGAAGAAAGCAAGAGACACTAGGGTAACCATTGTTAATCTCCTGTTGTTATGTTTTGAAAACCTGTCTAGCTTACAGTGTTCTGTTTTGAAATGCTATATTATGTTTGACTCTATTCTATTTTCTTTTGCTTTGTTTTGTTCTGTCTCTTTAAAATAAAAATAAAAATTTATTTGGTGATGAGTGGGATTTGTTCCATCTAATGATCTGAAATGTAAAGATTTCATTTAATTACTGTGCCTTAAGTGACATTATCCATCTATTCATATATCTGTGTGCCTATCCATTCATCTATTAGTATATATTCTTTTATATGCACGCATCAAAACATAATAAATACATAAACTAGACATAAACCAATATCATCAACAAAGCCAAATGTATCAGAAAGTCAAATTTCTAAAATCTAGCATTAGATCTATGTGTGAATAGATATTATTTAAATGTATTTGACCTTGGAAAAAAATAAGGTACAATCGTTGCTAAACACAGTCTTTCTCCTTGCTGAATATATATCAACTGTAGAGGAGAAAATCAGTGACTCATAACATACTACGCCCAGTGTCTGCACAAAAGATTTAGATTAATTATTCTTGGGAGGTTCAGACATATTTCTCTAAGATCTTGACAACTGATACTGGTTTGTTATGACCCAAGCCATTACAAAGAAACTGAAGCAACAAAACATCACCATTTCTGTGGAGATAAAAAAACTTAAATGTAGCCAATTATTATTAATAGCTACAGAGTAAATAAGAATAAACATAGCACATTATTTAACCTGTTACCTAGAGATCTTTTACTTAAGGCATGGGAATATGCCTTTAAACACTTTATTTATATTCAGAGCACTAACTCTGCCTCAAGTTTGCATTTAGGTTTTTAGATTAATATAGGCTCCTCTTTCAGAGATTAAAAATAAAAAAAAATCCAACAAATCTCCCTGTGCAGAATGTTTCAAAAAGCTGATCATGAAATTAAAGCTTTATATTACATAGAATGTAATTTATCCATCTGTATGAATTAATTTCCTTTCTTTTTGATTCTCCTTGTCACCCAGTATCATGAATGGAAATGTTGGTTTTAAAAATAACAGGTTGTTTGTGTTAATCATGTGATTGTATGTATTTTCACAGACTTAATACTTTCGGCTGAGGGTATTAGTATTCCTCTGCATTCTCAATCGCAGGTGTGCTAGTCCTTTGAATAGGCAAAATAGACCCCCAAGAGAGATGTGACTTTTTCAAAGTTGTGTGTGAAGTCAGTGGGTTTTCTTTATAATAAGACCATGTTCCTGTTTTTCTTTCATAAGAAAACAGGAGTTGACGCCAGATGTACTTCAACATTTGACTTCTTTCCTGAACCTTGGGGTGCTCACGTCTGGTTTTATTCTTAGAGTTATTATTGTGTTAATATTTACAGTTTATATTGATATATTTGGAGCCCATATTTGTGCATTTTTGTTTTTCTAAATCAGTATTCATGAAGCATAGTATATATAAAATATAAGATTATACACTCATAAATATATACATGTGTACACAAGTACACACACCCATGTGTGTGCAGTGGGTGTACGTATATTCGATTTCGTGTGAAAGTCTTGCTTTAAGCAGGAACAACAACAACAAAAAAAGAGTCAAATAAAGAAGAAACACAATATCCTACGTTCCAAGTTACCCCAGGGTGCAGCTCCATTGCCTTCTTGGGTTTTTTCTAAATAGAACTTTTTTTTTTCTGGATTTGGAGGATGTGGGGGAAAACGTAGTTCTATCAGTGGAGCGAAGGTAACCGGGAAAATCTTTGTCCATCCCAAATCCTAAGTGTGCTATTTCAGGGGAGAAGCCCACTGTTCTGAAATTGCCATTTGGCCTCCTTTCCCCCTAAAGGATCAGAAATTTGCAAGTCACATTCAGTTTGTTAGTTTTATTTCAATTATGATAATTTTAGCTGAAAGCTAAATTAGAGCTTAATTTTAGTCACAGCCAGCAGGAGCAGATGCTACTTTTCTGGCTCCTGGACATTTCTCCTCTTCATTTGAACAAACACGC
Source organism: Cuniculus paca (assembly GCA_004365215.1). Lineage (NCBI taxonomy): Eukaryota > Metazoa > Chordata > Mammalia > Rodentia > Cuniculidae > Cuniculus > Cuniculus paca. The sequence goes on from RJWT010045852.1 coordinate 2,571, forward strand.
CTACCCCGTTCTTGTTTCTCCCTACTTTCTGTCTTATATATGAAGCAGTATATTCAAGAAATGGCTGGGGATTCTTCAGTCACAAGGAATCTCTCTTTGGATGTTCCTTGCCTGTGAGGTGTGAGTTCTAATGATGCCATTTGAAGAAAAAACAATTTCTGACATATTCTGAAATGAAATGTTAATTCTGCATTGATATCTGTCCTTAGCTTTTAAGAAAGAATACTTATGAGGCTCTCATTCATCCTCTTAAAGTATATATTGGAATGATTTTTAGTGTAGTCATAAAATCAAGAATAGTGTAGTCAAGAATCACCACAATTAATTTTAGAACTTTTCTTCAGTTGAGAATGAAACTATGTGCCCTTTAGCAGTCATTTCTCACTCCTAATCTTGTCCATTCTCTGGCAATTACTAATCTACTTTCTGTCTCCACAGATTTGCCTATTACAGACATTCATATAAATGGAATAAAAATATTATAAACACCTTCTTTAACTTATCATAATGTTTTCAAGGTCCACCCATCTTGTATCATGTATTGATACAACTTCATTTTACTGCCAAATAATATTTTTTGTATGGACATATTGCATTTTACTTATCTATTCATCAGTTGATGGACATTTGGGTTGTTTTGGCTAGTATGAATAATGTGTGGTGAATTTTCATATACAAGTGTTTGTGTGGGCATATGTTTTTGTTTCTTTCGAGAATATTCCTAAGAGTGGAAATGCAGGTTCAAATGGTAACTCTTTAACCCGTTGAGAAATTGCTAAATCATTTTCCATTTTCTATTCCTTAAAGCAGTGTTTAAGAGTTTCAATTGCTCAGTATCTTTTGTTTTTAATTGGGTTTTGTTGTTGAGCCACAGTAGGCTAAATGTCTATAGTTAGCCTCAACATTATAATGTCAGCACTAGAAACAATATTTAATAAACTTTAAATATTAAGTTTAGGATGCTTGGGCCAGGAGTTTAGCTCCGCGGCACCAGCACCTGCCTGGCAAGCGCAAGGTGGTGAGTTTGATTCCTGGTACAAAAAAAAAAAAAAAAAGTTTAAGATACTTTCCCACATGTATCTTAGGATTTGATTGTAAAGCCTTTGAAATCAACTCTTCTATAAGTTTTTGCTGGGAGCCAGAAATTTTCCAGTACTACAGCTCTCAGGAAACTGGGAAAACAAGATTGTTGATTGAGAAATTGCTTTTCTTTGTTGTCTTGAGGAATCAAAAATGGGTCTGTGGTTTGGAATTCTGATAAAAGCTGGCCATAAGTGTTTTGATGATATTGTGTTTTGATTCATTGTCTATAAAATGATGTCTTTCCTCTTTCTCTTTACATGCTGATGAGAAAGAGGTGTGTGTGTGTGTGTGTGAGAGAGAGAGACAGAGAGAGAGACAGAGGCAGAGACAGAAGAGAAAGAAAGAGAGAGAGAAAATCTATTAGAGAACTATCTGACATCTTAGCGAGTTAGCGTGCAGCTTCCTACGGGAGTCAGCCCTTTGTCCTGAAATCGCTCTGCACACACGTGAACCCCGCAATTTTTTATACACTTTTCTTAGCAAGATGCTAGTCTTATGTTCTCACTGGATTCTGAAGTTGTTGTTTTTCTTGTCATTCGCAGTTCCAAGTACATTCGTATGTCTTCCATGACACCAAGTTGAGCTGTTGGGAGAAGGCACTATGAACCTTCTTGGTGCTTTGTGTTAGATTGTCTCTCACCCTGAAGTTTTTATTGAGATGTGAGACTATTCAGTTCTAATAAGTTTTATTTCCTTTTCCTGATTGTACTTAGCAGTGTTGTTATGGAAATAGACTGAGCAGAGGCATAAATGTGTACAGAAAGCTGACAAAGAAACACAGAAGGTTTGAAAATGGGCCTTTTTTATCTTTGAGATAGGGCTGAGACTCACCACTGTGCTATTTTCCACTTTAATTTTTTTGACATTTGGATGTACTTTATTTATTGTTGTTCAAGATGGCATTTCAGCTGACTCTAACACTGTTGGCAGTTGCTAGCCTCAGCATGGCCTACCAGCTGGTGTGGGGGCTTTTGAGCTGGCTCCAGCCTCCCAGACACGGGCAAGAGTGAGGATGCTTGGCCCCTGTTTCCCATATGAGCGGGACCTTGACTCGCTCTGCAGTCTGCAGTTCCATGGTGACCACGTTTCCTCACAGAGACTGCTGCTCCTGTGTCAAGGCCATCATGCCTCGCACGGGTCACGCTGATGTTTGTCTCTCACTTTGATTACGATACTGTGGATTTCTGACCCTTTGCCAGGGCTCTAGTATGCAGCCAGGGTGATCTCCTGGGTCTAGGTGTACTGCTACTCTCTTTAATTACTTCCTGATCATAACGAATAACCAGCGTGCTTTTATTGACTCTGTATAGTAAATTCAACTTAAACAAAAAGAACACTAAGATTATTTACATTGAGTTTTCTTATTTAATGCAAAATATTATTAAGAAAAAGTGTCCTTCCATCCGTCTGTTTTGAATCTCACCCTGTTAGACTAAATAACGGATGATCTCTCCATGATGAAGTTGTCCCACTGCCCCTGGATTACTCTCCGTCAACCCTTAAAGACTGAGTGATGGCCTCACCTCTGTCTTTGCCACCTGATTCCTGCCATAGTTTCTGGTGATTTCCTTGTGGATGACCTTTTCTGTATTCCTGCTTCTGTATTCCTCTTTCACCATTTCACCTCTCAAACTTTTTCTCTTAGTTTTCCTCACTTAGTCCAGTCTAGATCTTACCACTAGTAATCATTTCACCTCTTTCACACCTTAATTTCAGGAATCCCATCATCTGACCATCATCCCCTGTTTCTAACTTGTTTTGTGTGTAACATGATTCTAGTAATTCTCCAACTTCTCTAGGAACTATAGGCCACAGATACACTTTTACAATCACTGCCCACCGTGCTTTTTCTTCCCTCGTTAATCAGCATGAATTCCGTAACTGATAATTTTGTTCTCTTCCTTCCCCTTTCCCTCAGTGTTCCTGGTTCTCTGTCATTTCATTGGACTGGCTTGTCAATGCCGCAATGCAGGATAAGTTCAACTCTCAGCCAACTCTACACCTGCCCTCTGGAGGAGAATGTGTCTGGGAAAAAAGTGACCATACTGAGATGTTTTGCTTGAAAACATGACTGTAAAGCTCAAATAAGCTTGTGCCATGCTTCTCTGGGCTATTTGTACCTTACTTTCCTAGTCTATTTCATACTGTTCCTCCAAAAAAATGCCATTTTCATTCTCAGCTGATGACATTATTTCAACTTCAGTAAAAGTATAAACAACCAAAAAGGACCTCCAAGATCTCATTATGGCATCCATGCATTCACATACTCTGCCTTTATATGCAGGCACCTAAAGTGTGTGTCTTACAGAGTGTATGTCTCTTATAAAGTGACCACAGACAAAGATTTTTTTCCATCTGTTTCAAGCCAATGGCTTAACCTGATTAGAAATTCTACTGCTTTGTGCATTCAAAAACATTACTCCCATAATTTTCCACTTCCTGACCTGCATAATCAATTTTCTCTCTCTATTTGGTGACTCCATCAACATTTAAAAATGCTTTTCCTTTCCCCTGTTAAAGAAAAGTCCTTGGTTGACTCATTTTATCTCTCTCAAGCTTTTGCTCTCTCCTCTGCTTTATAGTAAAGTTCCTAAAAGAATGTACCTTTTCCATTCTACTCTTCTCTCTTTCATGAACCCACTGCTATCAGGATTCCTTTCTACCACTTCACTGAAACTGCTTTGTCAAAGTCATTGGTGACCTAGATAGGGCTGACTCTGCTGGTCAACTGGCAGCTCTTGTCTGGTTGTCCTGTTGGTAGCATTTGGCACAGTGTACCTGCTCCTCCATTTGGAAACACGTTCTTCACTTGACTTTCAGGACACCATCCTCTCCTGGTTGTTTTCCTCTCGGTTGATTCTTCTCTGTCTCCCTTACTAGGTTCCCCTCACTTCTTCAACTTCCTACTACTGTTGTGTCTCAAGTCTGTCCTTGGTCTGTGCCTTTGCTTTTTTCATTCGTGGTTTCATTCATACTCATGACTTTAAGAATTATCTATATTTTACAATTCCAAGTCAGTTAAGACAGCCCACATATATTTAAATTGCCATTCTTAGAGCTAAATGCATATCCTGGGTGTCTGTAGGTTGTCTCCACTTGACACCTTCAAAACCACAGTATGAACTTCCTTCCAAATCCACTCCTCCCATATTGTACCCTCGTTCGGTAAATGGAGACCATCTTCCAATTGCTTAGGCTAGCAATCTTGAGTCATCTACTTGTTTTTTGATACCTCAAATTTTATATGTAGACAAATCCTGTGACTCTCTCTTCCAAAGATACTCACAAGGTGGCTACTTCTTATCATCTTCACCCCTACTCCCTCATCTAAGCCAGTAGCTCCCTAACTTGACTCACTTCTTGCACCTTTGCTTCCCTAAGACTCATACATCGGTGGCATAGTACTCTTCTGCTCAAGGTATTCCATTGGCCACTTCATTCTATGCTGCCGCACAGGCCTCCCCACTTTGATTTCAGGGAGCACATTCCTCCTTAGACCTTTGCTCTCCTCTTCCTTCTGCCTGAAGTGGCAGCCCCGTGCCTCCTTCCTGTCTAGTCAACATCATCTCCACTGCAGATCCTATTTTAAGTTGCAATCTGCTGCCTTCTGGACTTTCTATTTTCCTTCTCATCTTTATTTTGTGTCACATTTATAGCCATCTAACACACTCTGTATTTTGCATCTTATTTTGTTTATTCTTTTTTAACTCTCCATCAGTAGAATATATGCTTCATAAGGAAAGGAATTTTTGTCCATTTCATCAATTCCAAGGTCAGCCGCTGGATGCACTCAGTAAATACTTGTCTCATGAACACTATGCAGTTTTAAATTGAACCTTCTTTCTTATTATAACCTACATCTTCCTACAAAGGACATGAGGTGACAAGTCTTCTTTAGATGAATCATATTGAGAAACTGGATCCTATACTAGTCCATTGTGCCTCTCTATTATAAAGATTTGCAGTAGAAGGTAGTAAACTAGATTCACAGAGGTACCTAGAGGTAACAAACTAAGAGAATTAATAGGCTGACAGAGAAATGGAAGCCCCTCCTTTAAACATCTTCAAAAGCTGTATTATGTGGCAAACAACTTTATCAGTGACAGTGATAACCTCATTCATACCTTTACTTGCTTTAAATAAATTTTTTGAGACAGGTTCTTGCTATGTAGCCAAAGCTGGTCTTGAACTCACGACAATCCTCCTGCCTCCAGCCTGCTGGCATTACAGGTGTGTGCCACCTCAGCTGACTCTTATTCATATCTTGAGGATAAAGATAGAGTACTTTTTTCTTAATTTTGGTAACTTAGGCAATTCTAAGGAAAGAAATTTCATCTTTATTTAGTAGAAACTTTATGGGTTCAAATGTGGCCTTCTCCCAAATGATATTTTGGATTTCTAAGCCCCATACATGTGAGTATGACCTTGTTTGGAAATAGTCTTTACTGACAAGATTGTCATTAAAGTGGACCCTAATCTAATTTGACTGGTGTCTGTATGAAAGGGCGGAATTTGGATACAGACATCGATACAGAGATGTGGAGACACAGAAGAAGTGCCATCTATAAGCCAAAGAAAACCTGAGGCTGCCAGAAGCTAGAGAAAAACCTGGGGTATATTTTCCCTCACAGCCCCTCATCAAGAACCAACCCTTCCAACACCATGATCTCAGACTTCCGGATTCCGTAAGTGCGAGGCAACACAATTCTGTTATTTTAACCTCTCACTTTGTGGTGCTCTGGTGTGGCAGCATTGCTTTTTTGCTTGTATTACTGTATGTAGCTAGGGTATAGTACTTTAGAACTGATAATTTATTTAAATCCCAGCGCTGTGGGTTTAAATCATCTAGAGAAAATTTCCATCTATTACTCATTTACTGGTAAAATCATAGTGTAGCGTTTGCAGTCATTAAATGAAAGGCAATGGAGTTCTACTTTTTTAGATGCATAATTTAGTGGCTAACATCATACATAAAATGACAGGTTATATTTGACTATATAATGTTATACTTTGAGGGGTATTTTTGGTAAACACTGCTTTAGAAATGCAATTTATATAAATGATACCCCTTCATAGTTTTCTGAGGGAAGGAGATAGTTTACATGATCTTAACCATTTAACATTAATTATTAGGATTATAAGTGGGGCTTGGAAGTAAAATTTATTCTTTGAGGGACTAAATTTTGTCATTTAAATGGTTGAGAAAATTTTTGCGATATGGTGAAATTCAATTAAATTATTAGATGTTAATATTAGTAAGAAGTGGTTTTGTATGTTAAACTCTTTTCCTTCCTGTATTAATTATGTATCTTAAGATATGGTAATATATATACAAAACTGTATTTTTAAAAGATCTAATTTAGTTTGAAATTATTATAAGATGGAAAAGATCTAAGAAATCACTAGTTTAAAATTCTGTAGTCATAATGAACTTGAAGGCAACCATGTGTGCTAAGTAGATTATGGTTAAAAAAAACAGTAAGAAAACTGTCTTCAAATAATAATATTGAAGTAATATAAATGATGCAAATATAAATAAAATAACCCAATTAAAACCTAGGAATAAATCCAATTTGTTTTATGAAAATTCATGGCTTCAAACATATATGACATATTTTCTCTAGTGTTTCTATTTTTTATTCCTGAAATTTTGCATCATAGTTTAAATGTTTGTTTCATGTAAAGACACATGACAATTTTATATACTAAATAAACTACTGAAGATCTAGGCATGTGGCCCTCAAAGGTGGTATTAAATTTGAATCTTATTTCCATTCTTAGTTTTGGTAACTCGTGACCTTGAAAAATTCTTTTCACCTTTTTCATTTTATTTTCATCGTCTGTAAAATTTTGATAGTCTGTTTAATTTGCCTCATGACAGTGAGAGTCTTCGTGGAACCTGATGACACTGGGATGTGTGGTTCTTACTCCTGAGACTTCAGTCAGTGTGGCATTGTTTGAAAGGTTCTTTGAGGTGAATTTTTAGTTTTGCTCTAGCACTGCCTGTAGGTTTTTTTTTTTTTTTTTTTCCTGAGAGGTTCTCTTTGGAGCTCTGATTTGAAAAAAAAGTGCTGTGTCTGTGAAATTTGAAGAACATGATGCAACTAAGGGGGTTGTGACTAAACAAAATGAAGACACTGCAGACTTCACAAAAGGGATTGCTTAAAATCTAAATTATGTATGGACTTCTGTAGTGCTGATTTATATGAGGTACCGATGTATTATTAGTCAGGGTTCTCCAGAGAGACAAAAGCAATATGGGAAGGGATTTATTAGGAAGTTGGCTCACATGATTACAAGGGCTCAACAGTTCCACGGTAGACCGTCTAAGGAGAATCAGAAAAACTGGTGCCATGACTCAGTCCTTATCTGGAAGCCTCAAACCAAGGAAGCTAACCGTGCAGCCTCTAATCTGAGACCTGAGGCTTGAGAGCTGCTAGTGACAGATGGTGAAAGTTCCAGAGTTCAAAGGCCAAAGAATTTGAAGTTCTGGTATCTCAGGGCAGGAGGAGATGTGCAACCCACTCTACAAAGGCGAGTCTGAGAGAAATTCCCCTTTCTGCTTTCCTGTTCCGTCTGAGGCCCTAGCCGATTGAATGGTGCCAGACCACATGAGGGTGAGTTTTCCCACTCCCCAAGCTTTTCGGCAAACACCCTCAAAGCATACTCAGAAATCGTGCAGGCCTAACTTGAGCACTCAAGCTGATTCCCAAATTTAACACTCAAGCTGATTCCCACAATTAGTGACATGGCTCACTATGCTCTGAAAAATTCATAGGTTGTAACCTAATCACGATTGCGATAGTGTTAGGGTTAGGGCCCTTGGGAGTATATTAGGTCATCAGGGCTTAGAGGAACCCCAGAGAGCTAGATGAGCTCTACAGTCATGCAAGAACACAGCAAATGGGTGCCACCTGCAATCCAGAAAGCAGGACCTCACCAGAAACCAAATTGATCAGCACCTTGAACTTGGGCTTCCCAACTGCCAGAAGAATCAGAAGCAAATTTCTATTATTTGTAACTAAAACTTTGGGATTTTATTGTAACAACCCAAATGGACTATGACACATAGGTAAACATTTATTTCACTGCATCTACTTAAGGACAGGAAATGGAAATGCAGGCCTGTTGCTGGTGCTTATTTTAGACCATAGGCTAGTACGAAACAGTTAATTAACAGTTAATTCTGTACAAACATGAGCTGATTGTCTCACATAGTTGAAGAATGGAATTACAGACAAGAGGAGGAAGTCAGGAGAGTGTTAATTGGAAATAATAAGAAGAAAAATAGCTCTTGGTGAGTACCCACTGGGAGGGGACATTGAAAGTAGAAATTCCAGTGTGCCCTCTTTATTTTGGTCTTGTGTAGATAGCAGCACAGGTACTTTTTTTTAAAGTGGCTCTGTGGGTGAAAATTAGTCAGGGAAACCAGTTATTCTGTGTTTTTAAATTCCTCCGCGTCCGTGAAATTGGGAGGCACTGTTAGGTAACATAACATACTCTACCTAATTAATTTCTTTCCTGGGAGAATAATCTTCTCTTAGTTTTTTATCTTTTTTCTGTGTTTACTTTTACATTTTTAAACTTACTTAGATGCATGGCTTGAATTAGCTCTTAACTCAATGTGTGTGCTATTTATAAGCGACTTGTTCGTCTTCTTATAAGCTAACTAACTAAACTGTAATTTTCCTTTCACAATTGCACATTAGGACCTCTGAGCTCAAAATCAAAGTAAAGGAGACATTCTCCAGAGAGTCTATGTTTATAATTCAAGGTATAAGGTACAGGGCAGTTTCCAACAAATACTTGTGTCCTTTCGTCGTAGATCATTAACCTAACCTTTAGAGTTGTCTATTCTTAGGACATGTGGTAAAAGTAGGTACGAGGCATGGGAAAAGTG
>RJWT010045853.1:0-11439 GCA_004365215.1 Cuniculus paca
GCTCTTGAACCACATGGTCAGGTACAGTCACAGCAACAGCCCCACTCCCGGTACCAAATTCTGTTTTGGTTACTTTTCTTTGTTGCTGAGACTAACACCTGACACCCAAAATTAGGAAAGAAAAGGTTTATTTAGTTTACAGTTCTGGAGATTTTAGTCCATAATCAGCTGGCTCCAAAGCAGAGTGGCATGGCACTGGGGCAACACTTCAAGACAGCAGCCAGAACGAAAAAGAGCAAACAAGCCTCTTCTCTACCCTTAAATTGTACACAGGCCACCACCCCCCTTCATAGTGGGTGTAACACTCACAAAATATCCTTGCCCTCCTTTGCACAGGATGAGGATATTTACAAAGTAAGAAGCCTGGTTCCCTGCTGAGTCTCTCAGTTAAACTTCTAAACTGCTCAAGTTGACACAATGTATTAACCATAATAGGCAACAACAAAGCAAATGGCAGGCTGGATTGAGCTGGAGCCAGGAGTTTATCTGCTCTCTGATACAGTGTTACATTGGAGGGGCTAAATAATGTAGTCAGGCAAGAATAATAGATATAGAGGGGACAAATGCAAATTTAGCACAGGAAATAACCTGCCACTGGTTATTTATGTATACAATGCAAAGGGATTGACCATTAGGTTATAAGAAATAAACTTTTGTCAGTAGTGGCATATAAGATCAATATTTAGAAATCAAATAAAATTTTATTCAGTGAAACTAAATGATTAGAAACTGTAGTTACAAAAATTTTACCAAAGCAAAATATTATAAGGCATTTTGAAACTAATATCTTTTAAAAGTAGAGTAGAATATATAAAGAAAACTTTTAGAAGATATTTAATGAGATATGAAATAAATACTGTTACTAAAATTAAAAGCAAATATCTTTATATACATTACATGAGTGACTTAAATTCTATTTTATTGGTGCTTTGCTCATTAAAAGCACATTAAAAATGAGGACTGGAGACACAGCTCAGTGGTAGAGAGCTGGCCTTGCTTGCACCAGGTGCTAATTTTGATGTCCAGCATTGAAAACAAAAAGCAAAACAACGAAATAAAATAAGTCATGATTGCGAGAAAATATTTGCTATCCACACAACCAACAAAATATTGGCATATAAGTAGCTTTATGGTGCATAAGTAGATTATATGCAATACCAGTCAGTAGGTTTGCACTCAGATGTCCCTCCAAAGACTCATGAGCTCATAGGTGGGGCTTTGGGGAGATAACCGGATCATGAATGTGTGATCCTCATTGTGGATTAGTGCACTGATGGGTTTATAGTTGAGTACAATGTTGGGAAGAGGTGAGTCACTGTGGGTGTGACCTGGAAGGGTGCACATATTACCCTCCCCCTCCGTTGATCGCTGGATGGATCCCACAGACATGCCAGGAGCTTTTGTTTTTCTGTGATATCCCTCTGCCATGTCTCCTTGCCTTAGTGCCAGCTGACAAAGGACTGAAGCCTCCAGAAGCTGAGTCAAAATAGACCTTTCATCCTTTAAAGTTTGATCCTTTAGTATTGTGTCCCAGTGACAAGAAAATAACTAAGACACCAATATAAGAAAGATTTTCAAGATTAAAATTCCCATTTTTCAAAACATGAAAAAAGTTGATTCATAAGAGAAGACCCAAATAGCTTAGTAGTTATTAAGGAAGTGCAAATTAAAAACACAATGATATGGTACTGAGCATTGAACCTAGGACCTTCACACTAGGCTAAAATGCCAGCCACTTTTGAGATTGCCTTACTAAGACACTAAATTGCACATGCTGGGCCTGAACTTGTGATTCTTCTATTGCAGTCTACCAGAGGACTAAAATTACAGGCATGCACCACCCCTCCCAACTGAGGTACTCATTTAAATCAATTAGAATATGTGTAATTATCTTTTAAAATTATTAATGAGAATTTTTATATAATATTTAATATTATTATTTAGTGAGCATTTACGATATGCCAGACACTGTGCAAAAATACTTTACTTACAATATCTTAGTTTTTCCTATATAAATGGTCACTTCTATTCTCACTATATAGGCTGGACAGGAGATACTTGGCAAAAATAAATAACTTGCCATGTAACAGTAAAGCTGGACTCAAATCCATGTCTGTCTTCCTTAATTTCCCATAGTTTTAGCTCTTACTCTTGATAAATATTTGCAAGATAAATAAAACACTTAATTTAGTAGTTGCATGCTTATAAATTTTCATGGTATCTGATACACAGTGATGAAAAAAACTACTATATCTTTTGGAGTTTATAATCTGTGGGGGAAATGAGACTTCACAAATAAGCTAATGTGTACGTGTAGGAGTAAAAACTGTGATTTACACAGAAGATTTACAAAGGAGAATAGTTACAGTATCAAGAGTGGAAGAATCAGCTTTATGTAAGGCAGAGAAGTGTTTCATTTCAAAACAGTAAAGGAACAATTTTTAACACTGGTACTCTTTATTTTTGTAGTTACATGTCTTTCTGCTTCCAAGTTTCTTATCTCACTGTGTCTTGTGCTGTCCCTGGCTGCCTCCTGTTTTCCTTCTTCCAAGTCTTTGTAGAGGTCTTCTAAACTCCATTCCCAGCAAAACTTTTTCCATGTTTGACCCTGCCCCTTGCATTTCCATCTTCAGACATATCCCTACATCATGTAAGTATTCTAGCCAATTTCTATTTTATGTATCAGTGTTCCTGAAGAGGTTTGTGTTAATTTCTCCAGGAATTTAAAAAGGACCTCTACCTTTGCTTTACTTAGGGAGGTAAATCTAATGATAGGAATTTTAGATATTGTATTGTAATTGTAATAGATAATGTAGAAATGGTGAAAATTTATTGTTCTTCTCAAATTATACCTCAAAAGTGGTACACATGCTGCAAATTCAATATGGAGACACTTAGTCATAGTCCTTGGAATAAAAGAAAGTGTAATAGTTGAATGAATTTTATTATATTTTCTGTCATGTTAATATAAGTACTATAACAACTTGTCAAATCAAACAATTGTCTTTTTCTTACTCTTTCAGTAAATGAGCTTTGTGGAGATCTAGTCACTCCTTTGTTCTGCTGACAGCTTGTTCTGCTCATTACATGATATGTGGGATTATCAAATCAATAAGATTTCACTGTTTCTGAAATACATTATAAAGTGGGATAAACTCTGAATTTTTCTAAATACAACTTTGAAGTCAAACCCCAAATCAGAAGATTAAATTTAAAGCTAGGAAGTAGACACAGAAAACTATTCATGGCCAATTCCTAAATTATGGCTCCTGGGCCTTCAAAAAAATGAATGAAAAGTAAGCCAAACAAAGTCACCAACTGATAGCTGAGAGAATTGGAAAGTCTGAGAGAAGACAGAAAAGAAAGGTATACGGTATCGTGGGAAAAAAAAAAAAAAAATACTTCTAAGGAACAAATTAGATGTGTGAAACAAGTGAAAAAGACCAAGACAGTATTTCCTTTCATTTACAAAAGTTGTAAAGCAGAAAAAATTTGAGGATCTCTTTTGAATGCAGACAATTTTTTTTTTTCATGCCATGAGGGCTAGTTCCATTGAGGAGTGCTAGGCAGACTGGCATACGCTTTCCTAGATGGTGAAATCCTTGAGGCAGGGTCCAAGGGATGCAAATCATATGTTCCTTTACTTCATTCAGGGCCAGGTGCATGGAAAGAAAGTCCTCAATAAATATTATTTGAATAACTTAATTAATAAATATAAAGCCTTTAATGAGAGTCAAGAAAGGTGGGTTCTTTTCTCTTCAATTACAACAAATTGTACACTGTAAAATTTTATTAGCTATTATGCCTGTTGAACCAACACCATAGGTTAACTCTGTACAACATAGTCCTGTATTGCAACTGATCACCGCTCCATGGAGAAGTCTTTCCTGAGGCACCTCCCTGCCCCAGGTAGGAAGATAGTACCTCCTCGTCTATGCTGTCACAGAGGGCTAATATTATCTCTAATAAAGTATGAATCACATTGAATTGTAAATCCTTTTTAACATGCACATTCTGGCATTTTGGAGCTCAGTATGCTCCAAATCTACTTGTTTCATTTCCAATTGTACTATTACTGTTTACCAGCAAGGTAGAAACTGGGGAACATTTGTTTTATGACAGTAAGAGAAAGAGCGCAGTGATAGGACAAGCAATGTGCCTCCTCCCCCCCAAAATCCACATCCTAATCCCTGGAACGTGTTAACATAATACCTTATACTGTAAAAGGGACTTTACAGATGTGATTAAATGGGGAGATTATTTTGGATTATCCAGGTGAGTTTGACGTAACCCCAAAGGTCCTAAGAAGAAAGTCACGAGTTAACACAGCAGAGATGTGTTACACATGGTAATGAGTATATGAAGATATGATACACTACGCTGATGTCACGGTGAGGCAGGGGCCATAAGCCAACCAATGCAGGCAGCCTGTGCAAACTAAAAAGGGAAGAAATCTTTTCCCTTAGAGCCTGTGAAAGGAACCATTCCTCCCTACACTTTAGCTTTACACTCAGGATAAAGATCTTTGATTTGGGGGTTCTAGAATAATAGGGTGCATTTGTATTGTTTTAAGATACTAAGTCTCTAATATTTCTAGTGCACTGAAGCATGGATAGTTCAAAGAAAGGATTTTTAAAATGACATAAGTTGTCAGGCAATAAAATTTCACATATAATTTCAAGAGACACAGTCTTTTCTTAAACAACAATTTACTGAACCCCTATTAGTATTTGGGAAAAACAAAGTTCTACTAGGAGAGACATGATCCTATGTGAGATACGAACCTGGGTATTTCAAACAGAGCTGAAGCTGCAAAGGCCAGGCACGTAGGGCACACCCACATTTATGACCAGCACCCAAAATATCTGTGAGTCTTACAGAAGGGGTAAGAAGACAGCATGGATTCTCATCACTCTGTGTAAGTTCCTTGACCAAGATGAACTTCTAGATGTGAACTTCAGTAATATCTCTGAGGAAAGAATCTTCCACATTGGAGGAAAAATAATGGTCTTTTTCCAAAGAGGGGAAATGATGACCAAAAAGAGTTGGCCTACATTAGTAAGACTTTATAGGCCTCCACAAATAAAATGGCCTGAGTAAAGCAAAAGAAAGGGAAAATGAGAGAGGAAAGTGGACTTAGAGAGGGGAGAGTACCAACTACAGGCATGGGGGTAGAATTTCACCCTATAGTTAAGAGATTTCTTTGACCAGGGAGTACTGTACATGGAACATTACCACTTCTTTCCTCTTGTCCCCATCAGCTTCTTCTTTCCTAGGTCAAAACATCAGATATACAAAATTTAAAGGAGGAAGGGTTCATTCTGGCTCACGGATTCAGAGGTTTCTGTTTGGTGGCTCTGAGGCAGAAACATCATGGCAGAGGGAGGGGTGGAGGGAAGCTGCTAACCTCATGGCAGTCAGGAAACAGAAACAAAGAACCAGAGAAGGGACCCAAGGTCATGTCCCCACGACACATCCAGACAGCCACACACACCCGGAAATGTTCCTTGCTCATTTTCTAAGCACTTCTTGAGACAATCAAGTTGATAATCAAGATTAAACTCAAACATTCCAAGTCTGTCCAGTTTGATTGACTCCTCTTGAACCCAATTATACAAAGCAACCCAGAGTAACCTCAGAGTTACCCTCAGTCTTTCTGCTTTTGATATGCATCCCCATACAGTGCTGAGAAGATCTCTTAACTTTTACCCCCTGAATATGCTTGGGTTCTATTCTTTTCCTCTAAACTGATAGCATTTTTAAATTTTCATTTCTTACCTTACTTTACTGAGCTATATCACAAAGGCGCCTACAGCGGTAGAAAGGAAACCAAGATAATGCAGAGATAGAAGTCAAAGAATTAAAAAATGCTAAAAGTAAGAAATTCATCCTGCAAGTTTTTGTTACCTGAAAAACCATTTTAACTCTTTTCTGAGATCCTTTTCTGAACAAGTGGTATGTGATTTTGTATCCATATAATTGAAAAAAAATTCCAATTTGTCCTGGAAATGAAGATATCTTATTTCCAGTAATAAGGCATCTCCAGGTTTATGTAATGAAATTCAAAGAGAAAACAGAAGCTGACATACATTACTTTTCATTTATATAAAATTGAACAGGAAAGCTTCCAAGACTAAAATTAACCTCGAATAATCACTAAGTTCATTGCTTTCGTCAATAAAACTTACAGGTTAGCAAATGGGTAAATAGGTTTTGTCTCAAGTGCCAATTTTAATTAATTGTGGCCACCTGGAGCATTGTATTCAGAAGGTTGTGGAGGATTAGCTTGTACAAAGCAGAGTTCAGTGATGATTATCCATGCAAACCATGGGTAGGAAAGAGAGAAAATTAAGGATAAGAATGAACTTTTGGTTTCAGTGATTAAAATACTATGCAGTATTTCTTGGGTGAGTAAATCATAGTTTCATACCAAGAGATACATCTTTTTGATTGATCAATGGCTTATTTTTAAATATTTATCATCTGGTAAGCCACTTTTGATGATGATAATTAAGTTAGGCCAACGATTTGAAATGACAGTTTACAGTGATTTTTTCACTCCCTTTCTTAGATGTTATGTTGGACACACCACAGTATAAAAGGAACTCTGGGTACAAACCTGGGAAGAGCATCTTATTAATTTTCATGTGGTGCTGTGTGTCAAATAAATGACACTGCTTATCAATGGAAAGAGGTACCTATGGTTCATAATTAAAACCACTCTGCAAATAAGAATCAGAGTTGAAGTATACAGAGTTTATATCTTCTTTTATGGATTTCTTCTTTTTGATAAACAGCAATTTTTATTTAAGTGGTTTTGTAGTCAAGGGTTGCAAGGAGAATAATTACATACAAGACATATAATTTATAGTATTATTTATAATGGAGTCAAATACAAAGAAAGTACAGGAAATCTGTCCACAACACTAAAGACCTAGAAAATCCAGCCAGGGTCTGGATCCCATGGCAATAACCTGCATGAGTTCAGCTGAAAACCTAGAGTCCATGAAAGTGCCTCCCATGAGTCCAACTGGAGGCCTAGAGCCCACAATAGTGATTCATGCAAGTCTGTTTCATGGATCTGTGCTGGGTAGGCCCAAAGGTCAGTGGTATAAGCTAGAAAGTCTCTGCCAGTGGGATGAAGGATCTGTGCTAGTAGGCTGAGGGTCCTACACTGGTGCCAAGAAGCCATGCTAAAAATAAGGACTAGGGTTCCCCTGAAGATACCACAGCCATCCTCAGTGACAACAAGGTCTCGAGCCCCTACAACGATGGAAACAACCGAGTTCATATCAGGAAGCCAGCGTGACAAACTTCTGCTGGAGATTGAGCAGCACACCATCAGCGATGCTCAATGTAAGAACCAGAGCTTCCCAACGTGAACTGCAGCCATTCTCAGTGACAACAAGGACCAGAGCTCTTCCAACAATGAGAACAGCCAAGTTCATGTCAGGGAAGAAACTCCACAAGCTCCTCCAGGAGAACAAACAGCTGCAAAGAACAATGCTTAGGAGAGCCCACAATGGTCCTCTTCCTCTCCAGGTCTCCTTTCTATGTTGTCCACAGTCCTCGGGTGGGCCATCCATGCTCAGCACCACACTGATTCAGTTAAGCTGGTGTTTAAGTTGGCCACCAATCAACTACAAGTGTGTAGAGCCCTAAATGTGATTCCTAAGATAGTAATTTAAAATATGTTTTTATATTAAATCAATATAGTTTTCCTTCTAGTCTTTTTGTAAAAAGATGGTCCAGGAAATGAAATTATAAGATGGAAAATGAATTACCAATTGATTTATATAAAATTTATTAAAGAAAACTATAAATGAGGCCTGAATGAGGACCAGATATACATAAAATAAAGCAGTGTGAGCTCTAGTACTTTACAGAAATGGCTAAACAGCCTCTGCTTCTAAGTTTAAAATACTAGATGAATTAACAAATGCTTCTGGTTGTATTTCTTCTGAAAAATATAAACTTCTGTTTTTCTCCTAGGAAAAACAAAATAAAACAAAACACAAACTGAGAAAATACTTTTAAACTAGTTCCTTTCTCCAGAACTATGGTACATGGCATAGACTTGGAGGAATAAGTCATTTAAATTTTCAGCAATCGTATTAATTACTGATAAACAAGCATCACAGTTCTTTAACACACTTTAGGAAAGTGCATTAGACATCATCAGGATCCTCACATTTCATTGTGCAGTTATAATCATCTAGAAAATTTGTGAAAATAAAGTGCAAATTCAAATTTAAAAAGAGAATTCAGTGACGCTGTCAGATGTGTGATAAACGCATTTAAAAATTGTTAGGCTTTCTTTTCCATTAGCAGTCTAAGTAAAAACACAATAGGACAAAAAATGTCCCCAGTCATAACAGCGACAAGAAACATAATAGCAACCATATATGATCAGAAGCATACATTCTTGGGAATACCACCCAAAACAATGACAAAACAAAACAAACCCTATAAAATCTACAATAGTCAATTTATAAAACCTTACTGAAATATTTGTAAAATTCTCAATTTAATTCTTTTGACAAACTCAGGTGTGATATTACTAATATTCCTATATTATGTACAGAAAGTTAAGCACACCTATATTAAGTAATATTAATCTAGGTCAGTTAAGGAGTAATATGCAAGATCAATATAAATGAAAGTACCAGAACAAATCAATGATGTGGAGAAAACTGGAAATTTTGAAAACTATAAATTATATCCTCAGCTCATATTGTACATCAGATAGTCATTTTATAGAAATGCCCAATAAATGATGTTATATGAATAAAATGGGATATAAAACTACAAGTATAATATGATTTCAAACTGATAAAATATGAATTAAAGAGTTAAATATAAACGATTAAACCATGGGAACCAGTAGAAAACCCAGATGGATTTTTTAATTGATATAGGACAGGCAAGTACTTTCAAAGCATGAAATAGTAGAATAAATCATAAAGAAATATCTGGATGCATTTGACTCCTAGCACAATTTAAAGTGATGAATAAGAAAATATGAATCTAGAAAATATTTGAGGCAAAAAAGTAGGAAATGCATTATAAAAAGACCATTCACATCAATAAGGAAGAAGAATAATAGTTGAATAGGAAAAATAAGTGAAGAGCAGGATCACATTAGAGATGAATTGATGCATATGATAAATAAAGTTATAGAATGTCCAATGCTATGTAAGTTAAAGATATGGAAAAAATGAAAATGCCGAGGTCACTCTGTCTTCATTACACTTTATAAAGATTTTAAAGCACAACATGAAATCTCCCTTTAATTTTGAATTTAGGCTCTCATCTCTGAGAATGCAAATAAAAATGTATCAAAAGTTTAAATAATTCTGACACTATTTGCATTCTTTGGGGGAAGGGAAGATAGAGTGGGGCAGGGAAAGCAGATGTGCTGGATAATTTTATATCAACCTAGCTAGGCCATGGTGCCAGATTTATATTTAAACACTAATCTAAATGCTTCTAGCATTTTGGAGGGATAGCAATAACACTTAAATCGGTAGCATTTGTGTGGGCGAGTTTCAACTAATCGGTTAAAGATGACTGACGTGTCTCTCGCACCTCCTATGACAAAGTAAGAACTCTGTCCTTGGGTCAAGCTACAACTCTCCCTGAGCCTCCAGTCCACCTGCCCATTCTGCAGGCTTTAAATTTGATAGATCCAGAACTGCATGAGCCAAATCCTTAAAATATCTATGTCTCTCTTTTCTCTGTCTTTCTCTGTTTTCTGTCTCTGCCTCTCTGTCTTTCTGTGTCTCTTTCTGTGTCTCTCTGTCTGTCCATCTGTCTGTCTGTCTGTCTGTCTCTTCTGTCTCTGTCTCTTACATATTTGTTCTTGGTCTGGGGATTTAGCACAGCGGCCTAAGTGTATCCCTGACAAGCACGAGGTTGTGAGTTCCATCCCCGGTACCAAAAACATAAAAATAAATAAATACAATAAGAAATACTTGTTCTTTCTCTGGAGAATCCAGGTGACTACCACAGGTATTTAAAGAAGACGAATACTTAGTGGCCTCAAATATTAGTGATTTAGATGTGAGAATTTCATGGGAAAATTAATCATCTCCTTCATTCTTACATTCTCCAACATGAATTAATGCTACTTTGGCTATAGTTCTAATTTTGTGCATCAAAGAGGCAGTAAGGATCTTTTACTACCATATAGAATGCTAGTAGTAAAAACTTGAAAGGAGAAGTAGAATCGACGCTAATACCAAATGTAAATGTGCCAGTTTTCCAACTCATTGTGATAAACCTCACTTGAATTTAGATGCAAGAATTGAGTACTTCCTTTAATTAAAAGTTATGTCTAAAAAGGAAAAATAAATAAGTACATTTCTCCTTCAATGTGAGATTAATTTACCATCTAATTACCATGTATTATTGATAAGGAACTGTGAGACACAACTGGTTAAGTATATTAACATATTTTTAAATCAAGTCACCTTTAGAATAAAATTATTGGTTATTATTCTGTCTTCATAATAGACTAAAATAACTTGTTTAAGATTGAATTGCTTTGGTGTAATTTTGCCCCTCAGAATATTTATTAAGAGGTACTGTTTTAAGAGGGAAGCATTCCTAATGCTTCATTGCATTACGGAAGCTAATTTACCTCTAAGGTCACAATCCATTGGAGAGGAATGTGCAAATAAATATCTAATAAATGTTGTTTGATGGCAAAAATGACAATTTCCAAATCCCAATTTGATGATTGCTTTGGAATTTAACCTTAAAGCTACTACTATTTACTTAGTGTGTTAATATTGCATAAACAATGGAGGTATAACAGTTTACATTCAGCAAGTACTTTTCATAAGTCAAGTGCTTTAGGTATAGGTGAATTATCTCAACAAACACACCCACTGCCACAGTGGCCCAAAGAATTTTAAGATGGTCCCCATTGCATCCAACTTATAGGTTACCCTCCCCTTGAGAATAAGAAGAATCTCTGACTTACAAGGTTATCACATCTTGCTCTGTTTATGTTAGGTTATGTTGTTAAGGTAAGACTCTGTCTTAGTAGCCATGAAGGAAGGGGCCACTTGCTGACATCGAAAAAGTGCCATGCTGTGAGTGGGCTGTAGAGAGGGTTTTAGTACAGCAAGCGGGGACCTCTAGAAGCTGAGAGCAGTCCCTGACTGATTAGGCAGCAAGAAAGACAGAATTCTGCCATGAGTAGATGACCTTGGAAATGACTCTGAGCTCTAGACAGGAACACAGCTTGGCTGACAACTAGACTGCAGACTGTGAGACACTGAGCAGAGAACCCTGCTAAACTGTGCTTGCACTTCTGATTATTCAAATTGTGACATAATAAATGCAGGTCAAGTTGCTAAAGTTGACACAGCAATAGAAAACTAATGGAAGCACTAGTGTAAATGCTACTACAAGAATGGATTGATTTACTTA
>RJWT010045854.1:0-11554 GCA_004365215.1 Cuniculus paca
GATGGCAGAATTGGCACAGGTCCCTACCAGGCTGCTCATGAGGTCCCAAGCTGCAAGGCTAGGTGAAATTTGCTGTCCGTGCCTTTGACTCATGCCAAGCCCAGAGCTGTGGCTGCTCCACTGCTCTGGGGAGGCTGGGCAAAGCCCAGGCAGACCCCAGGGGTGCTCCAAATGTCCCAGGCAGATGGTGGAATTGGTGTGGGTCCCTACCAGGCTTCTTGCAAGGTCCCAAGCTGCACAGGTAGGTGAATTTCACTGTGCATGCCTTCAGCTCATGCCAGGCCCAGAGCTGCAGCTGCTTCACTGCTCCAGCAAGGCTGGGCAAAGCCCAGGCAGGTCTCCAATATTTTAAATCTACATCACATAGTTTTCAAACAAGTGCAAATTTTTTTGTCTTCCTTTCCTTACTGTTATGATAAAACTGCACTTTGAAAGCAAAGATTCTATTTAAAACTTCTGTGTAAATTCTGTCTTCAAGCACTTCAAACTCTATCGATAGGTTTTAACTTTCTACACCAGTTAAAGTCCTTTCTGCTCTCAGTGATGGACTCTTTCCACCTCACCACCTCTGCTCATTTGAAGGACTCTGCATTATTCAGTGGGATCTAGAATCCAGGTATTTGAAATTACTATGCCTCTTTACATTGCCTGACAATACCCACACCTAATGTACTCACTCTACACTTCATGTATTATACTACAACTTTGGTAAATGAAGATCTGTTCATGCAGATTTTCTTTTGCTTGTCACAGACCAAAGATCAAAAATAGTCTGAAGGAGTGTGAAGAGTTTATGAAAGTACATAGTGCAATCTCATGTACCTCATGCATACACAAACGCACACAAAACAGTCCTCTTTCTTTTAGTTCTAAAACAAAACAAATGCATCAGAGTGATGATCTTCTGTAGATAATCCTTCATCTGAATTTTCTTCTTCAATAATTCAGGTATCAATGCAGAAAGGAAATCCTCTGAGGTCAATTATCCTGAGAAGCTTGTTACTAAGAGTTTTTCTCTATTCTATTTTCTAAACCCATTTTTCCCTCCTATAATGTGTTTGATGCTTTGCTTCATTTTAAATTATTTTTAAAAGCTCTAATAGCTATTTAAAACAATTCACTATTTTAAGATTAAAAAGTTTAGATTTTGAGTATTATCACATGTCTGTAGTTCATGAGTAAATTTTACTCTAGAATCATTCCATTATTTTGTGCAGGATTAAAACTCTGCAGGTCCTCATTTCTGACCTATAGTATAAAACCATATAATCTTTTAAAACTGTGTACTTAATATTGTATACATAAATTTAAATAGATATTATCATGTAACCATGGTAGTTAAAGTTGCTAAACATGATGTTCAGATTCTTCGCAAATATGTCAGTGACCACATTATTAATATATGAAAGAAAAAGGCATTTTTTGAGTTTCTCATGTTTCACCTTGTACAAAGTAAAGAGATATGCTTGATTAATTTGTCTACATTGTATGATTCTTAAAATGTTATTGAGGTATGTGAAATTATGTTTAATAGCACATTGAAGAAAGGTGCAAGTTTTTCAGTTGAAAACTGTTATCATATTATTGTGGATTCCTCACAAAATGCAGTACTGTATAGGAATAAAATTAGAGGCAATCTGGATTAAAATATATAATTCCAGGATTAGAAAGGTAATTGGAGCTGAAGTATGAAAAACAGCAACTTCCATGACACAAGTTTCCTAAAATTTCTGTAAGTACACCTTCACACACTAAAGTTAAAATTATTGCATAAAAATGTGCTCTCCCAATATATTTTAGTAAATACAAGATCTGCAATCCTGTTGCCAAAACCAGAAATATGACTCTCATTCTTGATTCCTCTCCCTTTCCAAAATCTTATTTCAAAATGACTTACAGTGCTTCTCTCTTATAGTTCCTGATTGTTTTTCTACAGAATCTTGTTTCCTACTACTACCATCAGGGCTGAATTTCCTTAATTGTGATAGTATTTTAGTTGTGCGCTCCGCCTTCAATTTTGTCTTTTACTCTATTTCATTTCCACAAAAGCAGTATGATATCATTCTAAAGAAGTGTGGTAGCTCTCAGAGAATGTCTATGTAACATTAGTTTACGTTTTTAAAACATTTGATTATAAGTGGATGTGGTGGGAATCTATGTTTACATTGTGTTTATAACAAAATTTAGAAAATGATCTATCAGAAAATGAAGACAACAGTTTCAGATAGATTAAGGGTTATTAAATTTTTATGAGCTATCTCTTTTAGTCATATCTATTAGTAAAGGTTTCTCTTCTGCTTCCTGTTTAAATTTCTTCAGCCATGGTCATTGTTATTGTATGGTTTAGAAGATAATTTGAAGTTTTACGGTTATTTTAATGTCTCAACTTTCTTCATGTATCTATTGACCTTGTTCTGTCAGCATCAGCCAAATAGAACTGCTTTCATCACTGTTTATTAGAAACAGCTTTTGAACACCATCTCCATCTCCTCTGTACCTACAACACAGCCATGGACCATCCTCTGGCTTATCCAAATTTCATCAAGAGACTGTCATATATAAGGATCAAGGAATCTAGCAATATTGTCAAACTAGAAGAAATTGGATCTCATATCAGACATAAGTGCTATTGTTTTTATCTAGAAGTCCCTGAAAAGCTTCAAGAACCTGTAAGTGGAGCATTTGGAAGTGATGGGATTAGGGGATTTATGGATAATTTGCTATTAGGAGATGGTATTTGTTGGAAGAAGTGAGTCACTCCAGGAATAGCCTGGATCTGTTTCTTTTAGCTACTCTCTTAATCTGGCCCTCTGCTTTCTTGCACCACACCATGAGCTGTTTCTCTTCTGCCATCCTATGTGCTGTGCTACCCTGCCTTGGAGCCAGTGAACAATGGACTGAAACCTCTACTAACTGTAAGCTAAAATAAATGTTTCCTCTTTCAAACTGTGTATGTCAGGTATGTGTCTCAGCAATGAAAAAGTGACTAAGACAGTTAGTTTCATTAAATCATTACACATTCCATATATAAGAAGAGTTAGTTTAAACATAATAGCAAAATGTTCCAATGAAAGCAAATAAAAAATTGTACATACAAAATTACTCTGCTTGCTTACAAACATTTAAAATTTAATTTTAAATACATCCATTATTTAAATTGTGGCTATACTCCTCTATACCCCCTTTTTACATATATATGAATTTATCCCATACCCCTATTTCATATATATGATTAATTTTTAAAAACAAAAAACCCAGTTTACAAAATATTTCTTATTAATTGTAGCAAACTTGAGCTATCTTACAAACTATAAACAGACCCCCTAGTGCCTAATGAACTGAAACTAAAATGAATTCGTATATATGAAATATTATCTGTCTACCCCATTGATCTGCCATCTCCAAATTTGACATGGAAGAAAAATAAATAAATATGATCATCTTGAGATATTAGCATCCATAAAGTAGAAAAACGTGTGCTTTATAACTATAGTTATTAGTTAAATTCCACAGCAACCTGAAGAATGTGTTAAAGAAATCTGAATAAAGAAAGTTCTGAAAATTGTTTCCTAATTTGGAGACAAATAATGTAATCATGCAAGAAAAGCCCAGGAAAATTTCTGCTTATAGAGGTCTTTTGGCATCTAGAATGGACCCTATCCTCTAATACCTGCTTCTGTCCATTGTACAGTATTTAGTTCAGAACATTAACTAACATCAAGCTTTTCAATTGGAGCATGTAAGATATGCTAGAGGAACAGAAAAGACATTGATTAATAAACTATTGTAAAAGACATTTTGATGTAAGGCAAGAGAAATTTGGAACTGTGATAGTAGGAGCTGTTAGAAATTGTATTTGGGATATATTATTGAGTAAAGTCAATACTTCTGTAGACAAATTAGAGCTCTTACATGAAAAGGAGAGCCTCCAAGGAACTCAGCCCCAGCAACTGACCCTTTTCTGACATTGGTGAGATGGGTAGTGGTGCAACTGCTAAGTACATACCTTCTGAATATTCAACCATTGTATTTTAATAATAAACCTGCACAACTTGAAAGAAGTTTAAGCCAGGCATAGTGGAACACTTCAGTTTTAGGGAGCCTAGGTTTTACGGTGAATTCAACAACAACCTGAACTAATGAATTACATAGCAAGGCTTGTCAAGAAGGAAAAGAATGAAAAAAGTTTAATATAATATCTGGGTCTGTTTATAGTTTGTAGGCTGGCTCAAGTTTGCTACTATTAATAATGCCTGAGAAACCTGATTCCAGCAACTTCTTGTTGAGGAAAATAGCATGGCCAGAGACAGATAAGCTGAAAATAGCAATTAGAATAATCAACGGGTCCAACATCTGCACAACTGGCTAATTCTAACTTCATGTAACATGCTTCTACTTGCATTCCCCCAGAATTATTTTCAACCTAAAATGAATCTGCTGTTATCTCACCACACTGCAGCATTCTAGATATAGCTATTTTAAACTGCTTTGTGTGACTCCTTTTAAGTCTTTTATACCTATTTTCTCATGTACATAATTCTAATTGTCCCATAATGCCCATAATCTTCACCAATTTAATTTTTATTTTGCAAGTTATCCACTTAGTTTTATATGAGGTCATGTATGTATGCTTGTGTGTGTGAGATTTGGTTAACCATTATATCACAATTTACAATATGATACATAATCATCAGTCACTATAATTGACAGGTCATATCTAGTGATTATCTTGTTTGTATACCATGGTTTATTGTTTGAAATTTTGTAAATATAGATTCATAGAAGTTTCTATTTAAGTGAAAATTTATGAATTATAATTACATAAGAACTGACAACTTGCCAGTCAAAAAGTTAAATACAAATCTTTTCCTATTAATGTTTAACTGCTATTTTCCACCCATGGATAGCAAGACTGGTCTTAATATTGGTAGCACTTGTAAATGTTTTTGCTCCCGTGATTACAAAAAGAAAGAAAAGAAAATGGTTTAATTTATGTTACCCTGACTACTGACTAAGCTAGGAATCTTTTCATTTGCTTTTTTAGTCTTTTGTACTTCTGTGTAGTTTTTTGTTGATAAAAATTGTCTATCATTTTTTGTTGTACTTGAAATAATTTGCTCCATTAAGAAGTCACTTCTTTTTTGAACTTTCCAAAAAAATTTACATTAGATCTTCTATGTGTACACTTTTGGAACCAGAAAGCTAGAATACAGGGAAAATAATTGTTTTCTTACTATTAAATCTTGCCAAGTACTCTGGTATGATTTGTGAAACCAGACAGTATAGGAGTTAATTAAAGAATTTGTGAAAAACAGCTAACACCAGTTCTTGGATGTTGAAAAGGCAGATTTTGTTGATATCAAACAGTGTTTCATAAGGAAAAATGACATAGCAGGAATTCAGTGATGTATATAAGTTATCACATTCTAAAAGAGGTAACATGTAGATTATCACTGCTATTTAATAGATTATTTAAAACTTTATTGGGTGGAGCCAGGAATACAGCTCTGGTACCTGGCAAGCATGAGGTCCTGAGTTTGATTCCCAGTACCAAAAAAAAATGACAGTTCTAAAAACATTAGTGTGAACATTCCGTAACATATACTATACATATAATCAAAAACGTTATAATATACAGCTGATTACTATTCAAAATACTGCCCACTGAAAATAGATAAAGGTTTCCAAAAAGTAATCAAATACTTTATTCAAACTTTAAAATAATCCTAAGTGGCTCTTATTTGTTTCAAGATACCATTTTATTTAAAGACCAAAATAATAAAGACATATATTACATTGCAAAAGAAAGTACATGATACATAAAACATGTAACTAGTTGAGTCCACAGAAATATTAACCCAAATTATTAAGGTTCAGTTCACCTTCTAAGTAATTTTGTAATTATTCCTTTGTAAATTGATGACTTAAACTGTGTTCAAATAAAAGTACAATGTTTTAAATGTTGTGATAAATAAAATACTTAACATTTGTGAAGATCATACTGAAAAAAAAATCATGTTAAATAAGAAAAATACACTTTTCCTGTGAAGTGGCCATTCTATACTCACAAATTCTACGTCAGTCTATGTATGTCTTTTCTAAACATATTTTAATAAAAGTGGCATATATGAGTATCTTTAGTGGAAATCTTGGCTATTTTTCTTTAAATATGAATTCAAATTTTGTCCATGGCAATAGTATATAAAACAAAATTGCTTACTTTAACTGTCTTTCTTAAATTTTTCACATCCCTTTGGCCTGTGTACAGATACATAGCAATTAAGATCTTAACTTATAACTAAGTCATAGTATTTCTGTCATACATGCATTTCCTAAGACTAGGCCTTAATATAATGAGAATGTATTTAAATATAAATTTTTTTCACTAGAACTTTCCATTAGAATAAAAGGAATACATTTTTGGAAAAAACTTGAAGCTAATATCTAATGAAGAATTAGATAAATAGAAATTTTAGGGACAGAAATACGCATTTGGAAAACATCAGTATAATAATGGTAATTTACCTTGCAGGCAAAGGGAGAACATTTTTAGGATAACATTTGGAAAAATATGAGAGGATGATGAATCCACAAATAAGAAATATAATACAACATTTTGTATAGAAATTGAATTTGAAACTTTGAGCAATACAAGAGCAATGATTCCAAAATCTTTAACTAATGTTTGTTTTTAATTGAAGTCAGTATTCACTTAGTAATACTAATTTCTGGTTATTAATTTTTAGTTATTTATTACAAAAGGAAATAACCTACTGCTTTTATGTATGTTAAGTTTTGAACTCATTTCCAGTTCTGAAAAGGTAGAAGTTACTTGACATTTTGGATTTTCTTTTATTTCATTTCATTTTCTCTGTTGCTTTCATTCCAAAGTCCAAGCAGTTCTAGGAAGATGGGTAAAAATTTATATCTTGAGGAGTTCATTGAGAAATAAATATTCCATTGGAACACTTAGGCCTCTTTTTGTACTAAGAAGAATCTTGTCTTTACCAACTTGAGGATTAAATGCAAGTTAAATAAACAATAGCAATATATGCAAATATTTCTGAGTAATTCTACTAAAGTTGAAATATAAGTTACAATGCACATCGGTAATTATACCCATGTGAGAATTTCAACTGTTTCAATAATTTCCACCGAGTCTTCACATTTTATTGCAACACACATGAATAGGACAAAAAATATGGCACACATGTCAAGATAATTGTCTCAAATTTTAATGTAAGTTTGAATTCATAGATATAGGTGTTACATAAAAGAACTTCAACATTTTCTAATAGATTTATAAATGATATATTTGCTTAGCACCTACAGGATAAAGCTTATGAACATTTTGATGCTCAAAGCCTTTCAGTATATTGGTAATATTTTATCATGACTTAAGAGTAAAACTTTATGATCATGTATAAGAAATTAGAAAAAGAAATATTCTGAAGGAGTTTTCTATGGCTTATTGTCAAACTTTATCATTACAGTGAAGATTGCTTTCTTATGTGAATCATTTTAATCAGTTTAAAAACACTTTATAAATCTCCAAAATGTTCTAAAACTTCTGAAAATACTATCAAATTTTGATTAAAAGATAAATCATTTATCACCTTGAAAACAGATCAAAATTACAGAGGTTCAAAAAGTATGAAATGTAAAGCTAAAAACTGTTCTACAAAATGTAAACTGTTGTTACAACAATTCATTATACATATTATTGAAAGATAAATCTTTAAGGGAAATTTGTAAAATTTCAGTCTTAGAGTATGTATGTTCATGTACATGTTCATGAGCTTAAGTGTCATGTCATTTAATTTCACATGGTCTTATCCTTAAACTCGCGATTAATAGTCTGAGCTCTGTGAAGATATTTAAGAAAATCTGAAGTACTCACAGACAATTAAGAAATAGTACACAAAAAGAACTGCGAATGATTTTTAAATTACTGAGGATTGTAGTTTGTAGACTTCTCTGTTAATCTTGATGCAATGTGATCAAGACATTTAATAATAAGACAAATATAAAATGCAATGAATTTAACTAAATATAATTATTATTTTTGTATCTTTTAATTTAAATATGGAAGCACTTGAAAATGCTTTGTCTCTTTTGGAAGTGCCTCTTTGTAATACTCTTTAGGTTAAATATAATGTTGGGACATAATCTTTTAGACATTCTCCAAACTCCACTCCTAATACAGGTTAAGTTTTTACTTCTGTGTCATTCCTATAATATCTGACTTACAGTTTTCTCTACGTGACTAACACTTATAAAAGTTTCATTTCTCTAGCTTATACTATGATCTATGGATAAGAAATTTTAAAAACACATGGAACACTCACTGAAGAAAAAATAAACTTTTTCATAGCTTTTGATATAAATGCCACTTACCAAAATTAGTCTTTTAATGTAGTTTATTAATAGTTATATAGATGAGATTCTTAGAGATGGTTGAACATTCTGACTGGTTCAAGTATGTGTATTTAGGGACAGGGTCTTGCCATGGAGTTCAAGCTGTCCTTGAGCTCATTATGTAGCCCAGACTGGCATTGATCTTGTAGCAATCCTCCTGCCTTAGTCTCTTGTAAATGTTCCTGTTTATCCAGGAAGGAGAGAAGATGGCAGAGTGGTAAACAGCAGAGAAAGAACCTCTCTGAAAGTCACCATCAAGTATAGCAATGTGAGGAAGACAAGAAGGAGGGAAGTGGGTCTCCTGGACCCAGGAAGAATCTGAAATGTGAATTGAACCCACAGAGAAAGTGAAAACAGGAACTTCAACAATGAAGAAGGTGGTAGCCAGTGGCACCTTCCCCCTCAGATGGGACTCACTGTGCAAGAAAAGCAGTTCAAACCTGTGGACACATGGTGACAGCTAGCCACCCCAAGAGGCCTCCACAGAGAGATGCAGCAGTGGAAGGGAGCAGTAGAGGGACACAGCAGATGTGAAGGACTGCACTAACTGATGGTGAATGCTGAGGGCTCCATTATCCTGTAAGAGAGAGTGATTGGCCAGGAGCCATCTGGGAGAGGGGTCTAATGAGCTCAAAATTCAGAGTGGCTGCTGCTTCCATCTAGCAGCTCCCAACTGGGATCAGACCCACAGAAGGTGCACTGAGGGCTGTGGGCCTAATAAGTCTAGTCTCAACTAGAAGATGCAGGCTTGCTGAGATTATCCATTACTCAGTTAGAAAGCTATTGCTGACTTGCTTGGATAAATCAATGTGGATCAGGACTCTGTCCCCACATGTTTTCTGCCAGTGACAACAGAGACAAAGCTAGAAATGGACTTTTTTTTAAAAAGAGAATAGAACAAAACAAAACAAAACAGAACAAAACAAAGCAAAGGAAAACAGATTAGAGTCTAACATAATATAGCATTTCAAAACAGAACACTGCAAGCTATACAGGTTTTCAAATCATAACAACAGGAGATTAACAATTGTTACCCTAGTGTCTCTTGCTTTCTTCAAAATGGTTGTTCATACATTTACAGACAATAAACTCAAACAAAACAAAGTAGTATAAAACCAGATAAAAGAGAATAGCACTACGAGTCTTCAAGTCGGACAACAAGAAACCAGCAGTGGCTACCGTAGTGACTCATTTTTCAAAAGAACAGTTCCTATCTTCTCACATATTGCCTTCAAATAGTAGGAAAGGGACTTAAACCAATCAAATCAAAGAATAAAGCACCACTGGATTTCAAAACCATTTCTCCGTATTTATCGGGAATTTTGTATCTTATTGAGTCTTTCAGTTGCTTACACTAGGGAGGCAATGTGGTGTTTACACATGTGTGTTTGGTTTATTTCACTTATGAGTATGATCTCAAGTCTCATCCATTTACCTATAAAAGCCTCAATGAGATCATTTTTTATAGCTGAATAGTACTCCATTGTATAAAAGTACATCTTCTTTATCCATTCCTCGATTGATGGGCATTTGGGTTGTTTCCAAGATTTGGCTATGACAAATTCTGCTGCTATAAACATGGGTGCACATGTATCACTGTTGTAAGATGATTTCACTTCTTCTGGGAATATGCCCAGAAGCAGAATAACTGGGTCAAATGGGACTTCCAGTCCTAGATTTCTGAGAAACCTCCAGATTGACCTCCACAGTGGTTGCACCAGTCTGCACTCCCACCAACAGTGGAGAAGGGTTCCTTTTTCCCCACAGCCTCTCCAGCATTTATTGTTGGTGGTTTTCTTGATCCTGGCCATTCTTTCTAGAGTGAGATGAAATCTCAGAGTTGTTTTAATTTGCATTTCTCTAATGACCAATAATACTGAACATTTTTTCATGTATTTATTTGCCATTCATATTTCTTCAGCTGAGAAGTGTGTTTTCATCTCAGATGCCCATTTCTAGATTGGGTCTTTGAATTTTGAGGGCCTGATATTTTTTAATTCTTTATATGTTCTAGATATAAGACCTTTGTCTGAAGGGCAGTTGAATAAATTTTATCACAGTTTGTGGATTTTCTTTTCACTCTGTTGGAGATATCTTTAGACAAACCAAAACTTTTTAACAAGACAAGATCCCAATTGTTGATTCTGGGAAGTGTTTCCCGTGCACTTTGACTTTTGTTCATGAATTCTCCACCTACCCCTATGTTTTCAAGATTTCTACCAACTTTGTTTTCCAGAAGATTCAGTGTTTCTCTTTTAATGTTTAGATCTTTGATCCATTTTGACTTTAGTTTAGTGTATGGTGATAGGCTTGGGTCTAATTTTAGTTTTTGGCATATGGAAAGCCAGTTTTTCCAGCACCATTTATTAAAGAGGCTGTCTTTCTTTCAGTGAACATGTTTGGCCCCTTTGTCAAAGATAAGGTGGCTGAGTGTGTTTGTACTTGAGGTTGTATCTTCAAATCTATTCCATTGGTCCTCAGGTCTGTTTTGATTCGAGTACCATGCTGATTTGATTACAGTAGCTTTGTAGTATAATTTCAAGTCTGGGATTGTGATGCCTCCTGCCCTGCCCTTGCTGCCCAGAAGTGCCTTTGCTATTCTAGGTCTTTTCTGGTTCCAGATGAATTTTAAGAATGATTTCTCTAGATCTGTGAGGTATGCTAATGGTATTTGGATGGGAATTGCATTAAATCTGTATAATAATTTTGGAGAATGGCCATTTTCACAATGTTTGTTCTTTCTATACATGAACACTGAATGTCTTTCCATTTTCTGAGATCCTCTTCAATTTCTTTCTTCAGAGTACTGTAATTTTCATTCAATAGATCTTTTGCTTCCTTTGTTAGGTTGATTTTTAGTATTTCATATTTTTGGATGCTATTGTAAAGGGTGTGGTTTCTCTTATTTCTCTCTCAGTGCATTTGTTGTTTGTGTACAGGAATGCAACTGATTTGTGAGTATTGACTTTGTATCCAGCTACATTACTGAATTTGGTTATGATATCCAGAAGTCTTTCTATGGAGTTTTGTGGGTCTTTTATGTAGAGTATCATGTCATCTGCAAATAGTGATAACTTAACTTCTTCCTTTCCTATTCTTATTCCTTTTATTTCTGTCTCTTGTCTAATTGCTCTGG
>RJWT010045855.1:0-11558 GCA_004365215.1 Cuniculus paca
CTGTACAAAAAAAAAATTAAAACTTATTGTAAATATAATGCATTTAGCCCCTAGGACCTTAAGTCAAAATTCTATAATTCTATAGAATTATATGGAAGTTAAAAATTATATAATTATCCCCATTTTACAGATGAAAAGAAATGGAGTTAAGTAACTTCTCAGGGTCAAAAACTTGTGTTTGAACCCAAATGTGTTGTTCCAAAGTTTGTGCCCTTAACCACAATATCTTGCTTTAACAAGAACTAGAGATTTGAAATATAATGTAAATAAAATAAAAAAGACAAATTCTATAATCCTGGAAAGAGTGCCCACAATTAGAAAGAAAAAGTCAACTACATGAGACATAAACAAATAGCTCAATAGAAAAGCGGGTAAAGAATAAAAATGATTAAAAAATATAAATGTCTACAAAACAGGAAATGTACTCACTTGTACTACTCAAGTGAAAGCCAAATATAAGAGATATCTTTATCACTCAGAGTGACAAAACATTTTTGTAAAATATTATTAAAAATTAGTATTTAAAAAGTATTAGAAGTGTGTATAAGGCAAGAGTACAGTCATACCCAGATGTAGACTGATATCTTTAAAAAGTCCTTAATCTAAAATTTGTTGATTTATTCTTTCAACAACTATGTATTGAACAGTCTTCATGTATCAACCATTGTCAAAAGTGCTTGAAATAAAACAGTGGAAAATGTAAAATCTCTCTCGATCAGATGTTATACTGAGTACATCAGCAATAAGTAAATAAGAAAATTAATAATTTATCTGATATTAAAAATTGTTATAAATAAACTGATTTTAAAGGGGATGATAGTATTATATTTCAATCGCTAGAAAATTTGTATTACAGAGGGCTTATATAGTGCTTTTTTAACATGAGTCAGTTTATTTGAATATTCTAATTTGGTGCCAACCTACCTGATGATTAAAGTACTTATTCAGAAAAAATATAGTATTATAACAATTACAAACATAGAAAAGATCTTAGCACTTGACAATTTTGCAGTTCATATGAAACAATATCCAAGTATTTTATTCACCATTCAAACTTTATAGCTGTCAAACTATAGAAATTTGAGGAATATGTGGAATGTAGTTTAAATTTCTGTGTACTATGGTGTAAATCACAACTCCAGTCCACGTATGATAGGACTGGTGCCTCACCATCTAGAAATACTTTGATTCATTACCTCCAAAACAATGCCTTATTACAGCTTTGAGGTGAATCCCTAACACTTGCAAATATTGCCCAAAATGGTTCAGATTGTCCTAACTGCACACAGTCTGCCATTTTGTTAATTGTGAGCTCATCATTTTTATACAGAATATGCAGTGTAGTTTATCTGAGAACCCCGCAATATCACAATAGCCAGATGATCTCCGATCAGAATCTTGTTTGCTACACAGTTTAAGTACTCATAGGTACATTTAAATCATAACTGAATCACTTTTCCAAGTCATCCCTTTGAGGGTTTTTTTAAAAGAAGGAAACATAGCATATTAATGTAATTAAAGGTGACATGAACAGTAAAGGCAGACATCGGTGATCATTTGCTAAGTTTCTCCTTACTGTTTTAGTCGGGGAGAAAGAAGACGAATTGTTCTTGGCTAGAGACAAAGAATAGATGCCCAAGCTGCCTTTAGTTTCAAGACCTACTTACCTACAAATTCGAATAGAGAAAAATGATCTTCATAGTGTAGGAACAGTGTCAAGAGAAAGGGTTACTATTCAAATGATGGTTTGAAACAAAACAAAAGAAAGTAAAACTTAGGTACCCTATGAGGGAGAGATAATGACGGAGTTAGACTGGGTGGTTAGAAATGTTGCATGCCAGAAAATTTATTAAGGCTCTAATGGCTACCTAGGAATAATTTTGAAACAATCATATAGTACTTTGTTCTATATTTCATGTTTCGCTTTCAAATTTCATATTTTATTTTATACTTTAGGACAAATTTTAAAGATAAGTATTGATATAATAATCATCACTATCTCATTAGAGTCATTAATTCTGAATGTAGTGAGAGAAATTTTCATAAACTAAATTGTTAACCTCCTGCAATGTAAACTATGTATTTGGTTTTTGTTTGATGTCGTTTTGCTACTTCATTCACAAAAGTCATAACGACTTCATCCACAGAACAACAGTCACTAAAACAGTGTCACACTGCATGTATTCAAAGGGAATTAAATGGTTGTTACATAATTTCTACCATTCCTAGGACATGCACTATAGTATTTCATGTATCCATGCCTTTGGATTTGCTTTTATCTCAGGGGGTGTTAGGACCACTCTTGTTTTTGTCTTCCAGTTCTCAGTCATCCTCTAAAACCTGATTGAGAATCACATCTCATGCAAATCCTCCTCAGAATTCTCAGCATGTTATTAATGCCTTCACTATAGTCCTTAACATATTTAGCTATATTTTGTCATTTCCCTGCTATATACTCAATTTGTTAAAGATAGGGTTTATGTTTTTAATTCACACATTGATATCAACTAACAAAATTTCTTTCATTTTGGCAGGCAAAGAAGCACTCATTACCTTGAATACCATGAAGATATCTAAGATCAAAGCTTAGTAAAGAATTTTGCAAAAATCTAGCTCGTAATTTTCCTTTGATACACTAAATGCTTTTTAAAGGCATAAAGATTTACATAAAAGTTTAGAAATTCAACGTTAGAATTTTTCTTAAAGAAAGATCTTAGTAGTCCTATTTTTTTGTCATTTTAACAAAAATTTCCCCCAGTCTATACTTCCATTTTAGAGCTTTGATATCAGTATGCATGTATTAAATGAACAAGTGATCATGTCCTGAATTTTGTTTTAGGTGGAAAAATATTGAGTTGTCTGAGGTTTTACAAACAAATAGAATTACTTAGAACCTAGATGTAAAAACACTAGAGTGTGTTTACTATCATCATCAAGCTATTTGAGGACCAAAACAACTCTCAAATTCCCATTCCATACATATTCTGTTTACTTTAAAGGTGCAAAGATCTATTTAAATACTAAATTTCCCAAGTTATATAGATATATTACAAAATAGTTGAGAATACATTAATTTTCTATAAGTGTGAGATCTTACAAATGAGTATTTTACTGATATATACTGAAAAAAGAATTCCCAATTGTTTGCACTGGATAGTTTTATTAAAAAGAAAACACAAAAACCAGAATAATACATTCCTCACTATGAAAGATTCTCAAGTCGTGATTTCTTTCCATTTTCCATACATAAGAAAGCTAACACAAATGAACTGAAAACTTTGGTTACCTAGTCTAATATCTTTGTGTTTCCAAGTTGTTAAAGAAATTAAGTTCCAATGTTGTACCAGCTGTGAAACTAATGTGCAGCTGTCTCTTTTTCCTTCTCTAGTAACTTAAAAGTGCTAATTTATAAGTAGCACTATTTGTTCACTTTAACCTTAGGAACATTACACTTTGCTTTCTTCTCAATTCTCTAAAGTAGAAATTGTAGCTACCTTATCATGAAACATATTCATCATTTCTCCACCTTCATCTTGCTTTTCAAGTTAAATACCTCTTTTAGTCTAAAGGACACATTGATTTTATTTGAAAGGATTATTTGTTTTCACTTGACAAGTTACTTTAATGTCTTAGAAATTCTTTTCTGGTGCAAAGTCTATAAGACTTAACGGGTTCTTGAGTACTGTGCAATGAATTAGGACATCAAAAGACCCTATCTAGTAAGCATTCAAAGATATTTTAACAAAAATATAGAAGTATCAAAAATGTTTCTGAAGCATAATATGGCCTTAGATTATTTAGTGTACTGTAATAAAATTAAAAAACACATCTCTATCCACTTATTATATAGTTTTACCATGAGGTAATAAATTATGCCACAATCTAGAAAATAGATTATACATGGTAATATATGAGAAAACAAGGAGAGACAAGAATATTCACTGTGTAAAGGAATGAGTACAAAGGCATTGACTTATGAAACTGTAAGCAAATTTATTTTGACGCATTTCCTTGATGGTGACTATGCAGGTTTCTTGAGAGGAGGGTCATCTGAGGTATATGTGAAAGTACGTTCTGAACTGCAATATTCTGTAGCCCAGAAAATAATACCATCCTCATCTGGAGACTCATGAAACTTTCCTCAAAACTTGTTGACAAATAAATTATTATAGTGATGAAATCCAGTGTATATAGTTTTGCATGAATCTTCCTATTCTTCAGAACCTAATGATTCACAGTATTCTCAAAGTCAGTAGATTTGACAAAGTTCCTGTTATCCAGTCTTTCACCTTGTTTAAATTATTTACCCTCTCTATGATAAAAATTTCTCACCTATATGGTGAAGGTAATAGTATTTCACATCTCAAAGGGTTTTGGTAACATTTAATTTTTTTATTAAGGTAAAGTTCTTAGAAATAATTTACAGGTTATAAACGTAAGAACTGCTAGCTGTTTTTATGGGTAGGCTATTGCAAGGTATGATCCTGATAGATTTGTTTTCTGAACACAGAGAATTGAAGTAGAATTGAAGTACAAACCTGCTAATCACAAGTGTCAAGTAAATTGTGTCTGGATTGCAGCCATTTCCCTGTAACCAGCTGTGGACTTCTGATTCTGGATATTCATCCCTCTTGTGCTGATTCTACTCCCCTCCGAACTTCTTAACAACAAGCAGGAAGTTTATGTGTACTGTTTATGATTTGCTGTAAAGTACTGACTGATTTACTAGATAATCATGCATTATATGTGGATCAGTATTCACTAAATCATTCATGTATACCAATTGACACCTGAGACAAAAAACTCTTTATACTTTACTTTCAAAAAGTATGAAAATTGGTTTATTATAAAATGATTTCAAACAAGAGTTTGATGGCTGGATGTGCTGTAATTCAGTGAGTGGTACCTTTCTGTCTATTTTCTCTTGTAGTAATAAGGACCACAGCAAAAGCACTTGAATTAGACATAGAGATACATGAAAAATGATATTAATGCAGATAAGTTTGCTTCCTATACTTATGAAGCACTGTGCATTAGCACGTTTTTGCTTATCACTGTCCTTTGCATGTTTCATTCTTCTCATTTTTTCTTTTCTTCTTTTTCATCCTCTTCTTTTTGCACATTTGTCCTCTTTCTGAAACTTATGTTTAAAATTTTCTTTTCCACTCACGTCACACATCCATTCTCTCAATGTGCACATTATGACTTCTCACACTTAGTTTTCTGCTCTTGTCCACAGTTACATTCATATAGATACTTATTTGATAATTCCAGAACTATTTCTTTCATGTTTTCTTAAAACTTCAGATTTCATGAAAAAATATACTTACTAGGTGAACTATTTCCAAAACTAGCCACGATGTTCCGTAATTTCTTGATGTCATGTATTGCCATACTTCTGACATTGCTACTCTACAACAAGTAATTACTTCTAAAGCTATGGAATTCTGTGAGGAATTTCTTCAAAATCTCATATGCAAACTAATTATTCCATGTTGCCACCATGGGAAGCCAACAGAAGCATTTATACATATTTGATTTGTTTTTCTAATTACCACAATGTTTCATCATAGCAAACCAATTTGAGGAACACTTGAAATACTTGAAATATGCATAGGTAGTGCCTATTGTTAGTCCTTATATATGGGTCAACTTTTGTTTCAATTCATGATAGGTCTTTTCTTGCTTAGTATCCTAATATTTGAAGATACTTTCCTGAATCTGTCCATCTAGCTATGTATATATTAAACCAAATCTATATAATTTTAATGAGATGTCTGAGAGTTTGCTAGTATTTCTTTGTTAGTCCTTTTGTGCCCATTTCAAGTTCCTATTTATTTAATACATAAAATTTCTTGGCTAAAAAAGTCGCTGCTTTACTAATTCTGTTGCCAACGTGAGGAATCATTCCTTCATCCTTCCAAATGTGAAACCATGATATTTAGAAATCTTTAGAAGTCATATTTTGTCAAAAGAAAATGTCCATGTAAACATTTCATTCACCCTTTTATGTAGTTGTTTATTGATTCAGAAGTGTGGGATATTTTTCAAATCTCAGTTGTTTAATTGACCAGCCACATAAATAAAAAAGTAAGACAAGGCATTTCCTTGTTTATCCATGAATTTTACTTTCTTTAATGGGTATTGTCTCCTAAAATTATATGATGCCATAGAAACTTCTGAAGAATATCACAACTTAGCGGTAGAAGTTGAATCACAAAATTAATTTACTTATTAATTTTGGAATGTATTGCCCTGCAATAAATTTAAATAGTGTGATCTGTTTGGAATTTTAGAAAGCGATTTTTTTAAAAATTTGAGTTCTACACTATACACTTCTCCAAATTAAGTTGAAAGCAAAGACTCTATAGAAAGGAAATAGCACGGATAAATGGAAAGCAGAGGACACATTGTTTTGGCATTGTCATTTTGCCTCTCTACATGTTGGGACAGTGATAGGCTTGAAAGGAAAGGTAAATTTAAGAGTCACACAGTAGATATACATTACCATGTGTTGGGACCTATTTTTGGCAAGATAATTTCAAGTAAGTTCTTTATCTGATGGTCACAAAGATTAGTGAATAAAACATACTGTCCGCCGTTTGAAGAATCTAAAATGGTGAGAAGCTTAGCATTTCTTGTCAATAAGGGAAGAAGTTATAGCACTGGATCCAGTCAGTAACATCTGTCCTCTCTGCCTGTCCCGCTGCTCCCAATTCACTGTCCCAGGAACTTCAGTATAGTGCGTAAAGAATAGAAGGAATTTTATGTTGGTTAATACTTTATTAAATAGGGAATGGGGAGTCATACACTGTTAGCAAGACAGTGGTATTATAACTCGAGTTTATAAAATTACACAGAAATATAGCAGAGAATTCAAGAACATGAAGAATAAAGGAGAAAATAATGATAATCTTGACGAAAGAGTTGTTATCAAATACTCATTATGAGTCACTATGCTAAATGGCTAAACTAAACATCATCATTTAATGTTCAAAAAATCTTGGAGGTGACAGTGTTGCTTTGTTCATTTTTCCAATATGAAGATTGATCAATTATCCCCAAATGTTCCGAGTTTTAACCTAAAAATCACGTGTTATGAAAACCCCTTTGATCCCTTGCAGACAGAGATAGTTTGTCACCCTTGGTCTGGAGTTGATTAAATAATTCTCTCAGGATCAGACAGCTAGCATATGGTGAAGCCAGAATTTAAATTCAGACAACGACTTTGAGAAAACATGTGTGTCTTTGAGCAAGTTGCTTAAACTTTTATGGTTTTGTTTCTTCAAGGGAAAAGTGAAGTTAATATCAATAGCTATTGCACAGACTGTTGTAATGATGAAAATAAAATGGTCTAAGCCATCACCCTCTTTGGCAAGTACATAACACAAAAGTGCTGAACACATTTCATTATAGTCACTTTATTCAAAACTGCACTATGTTTACATTTTTATGAGAATAAGCTGATGATAGGGAATAAAGAGCATGCACTAAGACCCACTGTTAATTTTTGTTGTTGTCCTTTTTTTGATGGAGCGGTACAGGGACTCAGGATCTCATGCATGAGAGGCAGGTGCTGTGCCACTGAGCTATATCCCCAGTTGTTGTTTTTGTTTAGCTTTGTTTTGCAGTTATGTCTTGGCTTTATTGCTGTTGTATTTAGGGTGAGAAATTCTACCTGTCTTTGTTTAGGAAGACATTTAGGAGTATAGATTTACTTCTGAGAAATAATATATATGACTAACATATTTAATTTATGGTATAAACCAAAATTTGTTTTGTCCCAAATTGTGTTCTTACACACTCCAGTTTATTAACAGTAGGAATTAAACGCAGGCAGACAGATCTTTGTAAGACAGTAACAAATTTAACAATACTCCCAGTAGACTTTTCTATCTTCCCAGCAGTTTTGTTGGGGCAAGTTGTCGTTTTATTTTTGATTTATTTTCACAGATATTATCCAGTAATGGACTAAAGAATAAAACAGGGTAAGAAGAGGATTGACTACATCCTCACAGACAGCTTGCAATTCAAAAACCTTGCAGGGGTCACACGTTCACATTGTAATTATCCTGACGGTGCTGTAGCAGCTCATGATAAACAGGTATCTTATTTGATTACCAAATATGTCTCAGTAGCTAATATTTATGTGCTAAAAATATCTGTGAAATGAAAGTCAACGAAGCTAAAATTGTGAAAGAAGTAATTCAGAGAGCTGAAGATGTTTTTCTTTTTCATTTCTTTCTTTCATTTTTTTGAGAGAAATGCATACTGATAAACTCAAAACAATAATCATGTAAATGTTTCCCTTTAGGCTGCATTTCCTTGGTGAGAATTTTGTTAGCCTGGTAAGCGCAATAGTACACATATTCAATTGAATATGACAGCCATCAAGGTACCTACTATGTGCTGCACTATGGTTTAAATGCTGTGAATAAAAATTCCAAAAATTTTTCAGGTATCTTATTCCTACTCAAACTCTTGTCAGATGACTCAGAAAAGGTACTAAGTAGCACTAACTTTATTGGAACACATGACAAATAAGAAGGCCACAAGATTCAAAAGCGAATTAATTATATTCCAGTCAAAATGTTTTTCTCCTTTTAGGGGTGGTACCACAATGTATTCATCCAAGCCACCAGTCTGGTCTCTCACTTTCCACGTCAAATTGATTAATATCCTTTTGATCTCCCATTTGCTACCACTACATCCCCATGTGACTGTCCCCTCCTGTTGGTTTTATTTTCCATTAGAACAATTATAGTTGCCTTGAGCCTCATCTCAATGCGGCACATAAACTGTGGATCTGATTAGGAGGAGCCTCCGACTTAAATCCAAGATTTTAGCTCTTTATTACCTACCAGCACATACACATAATCAGTTTCCTGATTGAATGAAGTATTCTGTCCCATAGTCA
Organism: Cuniculus paca; assembly: GCA_004365215.1. Taxonomy (NCBI): domain Eukaryota; kingdom Metazoa; phylum Chordata; class Mammalia; order Rodentia; family Cuniculidae; genus Cuniculus; species Cuniculus paca. Next base: position 8,918 of record RJWT010045855.1, read on the forward strand.
ATGGTGGACTATCTATGTTTACTTTTGCCTTTCCCTATATACAGCAGCACATCTGGTCCAATAGTTAATGACTTTTGGAATGGGCATCCTACCAGACTCTCGTGTTCTCTGTGGTACTGTCATCCTTTCAATGACATTCACACTGCAGGTCCTTTGCAATCTTCCCTAAATATTTCATTTTCTTCACCATCCCCAAGATTTCTTCACCATCTATCTGCTCTTTGTTTGGACTGTTTAATTGACAATGAACTATTTTAAGGCAAGAATTTTGTCTTATTTATCTTTATTGCTTCAAGATCTCATGTCATCTTTGAAACATAGTAGGTCCCTAGTGCCTCTGTTGATTACTGATGACTTGGTTGAAGTGGACATGTAATGTAGAGGTACCTTATGTTCGCATAAGTTATTTATCACTCCATTACATTTTACAGTTTGCAAAAAGTTTTACAGACATTATCTCACTTCAGTCTCATTGATGCGAGGTCACTTATTATGATAGGAGGTAAAGTGAAGTAAAAGATACTAATCAATTTGATGGAAAAAGTGTAAGAGAGACATACTAAAGTGAAGGGGGAAATATTTGTCTCCTTTCCTTCTACTGCAGGATTCTTATCACTGAAATCAGCAACTATATGTCCCATTAATGAATAAAATATTTGACATTAGTCATCCAAATCATCACCTTGTTTGAAATCTTCCTTAAGAGACATCAGGCAGGTCTTCTTGTCTATAAAATCACTTACAACTCAAAATAATCCTGGCCTATCTAAGGCAAAAAAACAACTCTTTCAAGTTTTAGTGTAAAGAATAAGAAACACTCCATTATGCATGTGTTTTATATATACCATGGCTGAGGGTTCGCTTCCCTCATGACATGTCTTATAAATTTGGAAATTTTTTTTCCCACAGAAATTCTTTGGTTTAGTGAGTTTGTGAAGCATTTGAAGCAACAGTTTGAAGTACAATTCCTGGGCTTATTCCAGGCAGATTATTTTCAGTAAAATTAGGTGAAGTTCAGTGATCTTATTTAAAAACCACTGCAATTTATTCTAATGTAGTAGTCTGCAGGTGACACTTTGAAAATAAATAAGTAAATGTATTCTATAGCTATGATTGGCAGTGAATATCCATATGCCCATTTGTTGTTTTGAGGCATTTAAAACATCATTATGTTTCATTCAGTATTTTCTTGTAAAATGTGGCAGAGAGAGACAGAATGAGAGAGAGAGACAGAGAGAAACAGAGATACACAGAGAGACAGAGAGAGACAGAGAATGGAACAGAGAAAAAGAGACAAAAACGTATAGAAAAAGTCAGAGAGAGAGAGAGAGATCTGAACATTATTTTTCAGTACTATGCAAATCAAAAGAAGTATAAATATGTAAGTAGTGTTATTTATTAGATATTTCCTGTGTTCAGGTACTGATTTAAAATGTTTTCATGCTTCAACTCACTTCATATTCAAAATCACCTTACTTAATGACACGTATCTCCATCCTTCTAGAGACAGGAAAGTGTGACATAGGAAAAGTACACAATTTGCTCAAAAGTCAATAGCTTGTAAGTGAGCAAAATGAGATTGAAAGACAGGAAATCTTCTTTACAGACATCTACTACTCCACACCCAGTTTGGCTCCTGCCTACTAAAATAAAACAGGTAGAGGTGGGAAGAGGCAAAGTAAATAGTGGTAAAACTTTTGCTGTATTTCCATACATTTGGGCATTTGCAAAACATTTTGTATTTTTGGTCCAATACTTTTAAAACTATCTAAAATTCAAGACTGTTTCAGAGGAACATTTCAGATGACATCATCGGTTTTCTACTATCTAATTGTATCAAATTTACATTTAAAGCTTCCTACAAATGTCCAAAGGAACATGGAAACCTTAAAAAAGAGTCTCACTAAGAAAGACAAATGACCTCTAAATATGAGAAAAATCACTCATTTCGATTTTAATAAAAATTCCAATTAAAATAGCAATATGCCAAAAGAATCCATCCTTTTCGAATTGCATCTTTTACTTTTTCCATTCTCTTTTTTTTTCTTTTCATCCTCTACCATAAACTGTAAATACTGCCCTGAATTATCATCCTGGGATTTTTATCTTTCTCTGCATACATAATTCCTTTGGAAAATTCTGTCCACTCCCAAAGGAGCTATATTGAAATATACAAAATGAATAAATTCTATCCCAGTTCTGCTATTTTCTTGGAGGTGTCTTTTTCACTTCTGTTTCCATAAGAACGGTCAAACTCAAAATATTTGGGAATTCTATGGAGTGGCTGCTGAGCATTTCCTCTTGATATTGTATTCCTGGTTAGTCCAGAAACCTGGCATACCATTCATGGTTCAACTATGAATTTGGTGAGCTCATTTTTATTAAACATTACATCATTACAGCTTGGTGTAAACAAGGTCTGTCCTTGAATTTTTAGGACAAACCATGTTAAATCATCTTTTTCTTACCTGTTTTTCTGAACAAATAGGCATTTTTTCCAGAATGCTTATTTCTTCTAATATTAGAATCCTAAAGTAAAGTTTTAAGGCCTGAGTTTGTGTACACTGCAAATCTTTTCATTTCAATTTAAACCAGACATCATAGTAAATATTGAAATTTTAAAAAGATAAAATAAAAAAAA
>RJWT010045856.1:0-11553 GCA_004365215.1 Cuniculus paca
CCTCTCTGGACACCAATCCTCACCCTTGTGTTGGAAAGCAAATCCTTTGTACAGAGAGGTGTTACCTGGTAGTTGTCCACCATCAATAGAGGCTAAAACTAATGGGCAAGAGTTAATGAGAAATGAGATGTGCACAGAATCTTGAAGAATCTCCTCACAAAATATTTATGAACTACAAAGGGAGAAACAGTAACTTTTATTTTGGAGGAAACTAGGAGGTACAATCTTAACCAAGTAATCAGAACCATTATCAGAACACAAATGAATCTCATGGATCCCAGTGTGAGGTACTGAGAAGAGTAAATAAACATTGTTCTAGTATCTTCCCCAAATGCACAACTTGAACCTAATTGCAAAAAAAAAGCACAGAAATACACTTTGAGACTGGCCTTCGGTTTTCAAAAATATCGAAGTCAGGAAATGCAAAGGAAGAAAAGGAACCGTCCCAGATTGGAGACTAAAGTAGATTAAAGGCAACTAAATGCAAGGTGTGCTGCTGAATTGAATCCTAAAACAGAAAACAAAACTACATAGGATACTATTAAGACAAATGGGAAGCTTGAATATGGACTCTGAACAAAATAACAATGTTGTGTAAGTGTTAAACTTTCTGATTTTGATAGCTCTCCTGTGGTTATATAAGAGAATATTTTTAGGAAAGTCACATTATGGTAGTGAGCACCATATGGGCACAATATCTTCGAATGACTCAAATGGTTTGAGAAAGCATAATACGCATGTATATATAAAATACATAGAAAGAATAAGAAAGGAATTCAAAAATGTGATCAATAGGTGGACCCTAGTAAAAATTGTGTGATTAATGATACTTTTCTGTGAATAATTTCACATATAGGAATTTCATGAATACTTCTTACAACTTTTCTGAAATTTCAAAATGATATCAAATTTTTATTAAAAGTTGTAAACAGGATTTACAGTAGTGATTGCAAGTATGGGCCCTGGAGTAGGAAGGTAGTCATGGGCTATTTAACAATGAGAATGCCTTCAAATAGTGTAGCATTGAGTGAGTTCATTGTCCTGTGACCATAATAGAAGGTGTTTATGTAAACCTTGGTGGCGCTGGTCCATTACTAGCTTGACAAAATCAAGAAATGAAGTAAACACGAGATAGATGAGGTTGCTTCAAGTCTCATAGAACACACTATTTTATAGAACACTTTTTTCATAGAAATAGACTAGACCACAGTCTAATGATTAAAAGTATAGTAAATATTGAAATCAGTAACACAGTAGTTAACTATCATTATCAAGTGTTATCCTGTGCGCAATTGTTTTGCTATACTTCTACATCACTGACTGTGCTGTATGTTTGCTTAGACCAGCATCATAAGAAACATGTAAGATGCCCTGCGCCCTAATGTTATGGGGGTGGTGACATCATTGGATGACATCATAAATGCTGCCACTATGGGAATTTTTCAGCTTCATTATAATCTTACGGGACTACGGTAGCAGATGCAGATGGTGGCTGGCTGCAACATCATTAAATGATGCAGACTATACTCAGTCTAAACTCTGGGTCTTTCCAGAACTGGCTGTGTGAGATTGAGCAACATACCCAATCTCTCTGTGCTTTGACTTCCTTTGCCTGCAAAATAGAGATCATGGAGTACCTGTGTACTGGGATTTTCTTAGGACTAAATGAACTAATGCAAGTAGACTAGGGAAATCTTATGCCTTATGAGCTCTCACAAGGTGTCATCTAAATTCATCAGTAAGTGCGAAGCTCCGTGGTGCCCGTTTCTTTGGTGATGTCCTGTTTGCCATTATGTATGGTGCCCTAGTTTGTCTGATTGTCTGCAGAGGCACAGTTCTAAAGACAAGCAAATTGTTATTAGCTTTGGAGGCTGTTTCATCAAACACATTCTCTGTCCTCAAAGGGCTTGCGTGCATTTAACAAGAATTAATGAAAAATTGGCAGCCTGATATTTTTGACCCAGTCAAAACATGTGCAGTCTCATTGCTAATTAAGCCTCTGTGTTTTTCCCAGAGCAATGCCACCTGTAGATTTCTCTGATTTAGGTATTTATTTTCCAAGTGGCAGCTGCCTGGGAGTTTTAGGAACCTGGGAGCTGCAAGTGGAATGAAGGCTAAAAGAAGAAATTGGATCTCCCAAAAGTGCAACAAGATGCAAATAATGGTTAGATTGTTGGTGAGATGCCATTATTTTGTCCCCAATTCCAGTTTTAATTAGTGAGTTGCTAGAGAGTAGCTTATACCTATTAAGCAGAAAGCACCAGGCCAGACACCACTGGGGCCTGACGGTAAATAAGAGGCATAAGACTTGGAGCTGTCCTCACCTTCCTACAACAGAGGACCTCAGTGCCCAGAGAACATGACCAGAGACAGAGTGAGTAGCATGGGATGATGTCAAGGTGGTGGCCAGGAATGGACACGAGGCCCTAGGAAGGAATTTGGGTTTGATTCCAGTGCCGTAGGAATCCACTGAAGGGTGTTAAGCTTGGAAATGGTGTTCCTTGATTCACATTGTGGAGAAATAGAAACGTGTTCTGCCAATGATGTTGGCTGAGTGCAAAGCAGGAAGACAAGCAAAGAAGAAGTCTGAGTTTCTCAGGTGAGAGACAGTGGCCACAGACAAGGGCAGCAGCACAGAAAGAAAGGTGATGTTTTGGAGACAGAGCCTTGAGCACTTGTCAGTGAAACTAGCTCAGGTGGTAGAGGGTTGGAGTAGAGAGTAGTGAGAGAAGACAGCACCTGGTCATAAAAGAAAGGTTAGATCTGAACACAGAGTCTTGGGAAGAAGGATATTATAGGGAGAGAAGAAGCATGGTGAGAAAAATGAGCCCACATCCAGGGAAGTAGGAGTAACTGGGGTCACTGCAGAGAATAAGGTGCAGGAAGGAAAGGTCTGAAAGACGTGATGGGAGCCAGACTGGGAAACAAGACCAAAGACAATGAGTTTCTTTCCACAGGCGGTATGGAGCCACCTGGGGTTTTGAACAGATTAGGAAACTCTCATCAGGCCCCATGCTTGGAAGCATCCCCTACCTTCCTAACGACCCCATTCTTGTGCTCAATGGCTTCTAGACTGTTTTTCATCCAGCATAAATCTCTCTATTGGTTCTAGGGAAAGCACACACGCCCACGCATTGCCTACCTCACTGCGTTTTAAAACGGTTTCAATTCCCTTTGAAGGCTGCTGGTGGGCCGACATATTTACCAGACTATTGGCAATTTCACACATTCAAATTACAATCTCCAACTTCTGCAAATAAAAGATCTTTATGTCCCCCAGTTGTGAAGTTTACTTGCAATTTCTATGCAGCACACTCCGCCTGTGCGTGCATTCAGAGACTCTGCGAACACATCTGCTCACTGCCATATCCGAGAATGCCCGAGGAAAAGAGGGTTTTCTTTGAAAAGGCCTGGCAGCCTCAGCTCTTTCCAAAGGATACTTCACCAATGCTGTGTTGGTGTGAAATTGTCACGGCCTTGGCGGCATGCCCTACTATTTTGAGAAACTCAACACCAAAGGAAGCCCACGGTGAGCAAAACTGACTCGGTTGTGAAGGTTGGAGGTTTAGAAGATTGAAAAAAGATCCATCAGGATCTCTGTCCTATTGGTAGGAGGATGACTTGTTTGGAAAGTTTCTAGGTCACTCTGTCACTCAGTGAGTACTTGAAGTACTGCATATAAGTCCTAAGAGAAACTGAGGGTTGATGGTTGTCTTCATCTTAGGTTGAGTTTTTGGTCTAACCTTCTCTGCTGGACCACGAGGAAAATGGAAAAAGGAAATAATGAAAGGACAAGTATAAGCAAAGACTTGGTAATCAGATAGACTTGGTTTTGAGTCTTCACTATGAGGCACTGCATTTGACCTGTCTTAGTTTCCTTGCTTCCTCAGTGGCATAATAAAAATCCTCTTATGGTGTTGGTGGACTAATTCAATAAGATGATGCACTTAAAGGTTTATCTTACAATAAATTCTCAAAGAGACTTTATCTTATAACCATGTTGAAGGTAATTTCTACATTAAGCTACTTGATGTACAATGGAACTCACATGGCTGTCGAAAATTAAAGAAGATGCATTGATATGGTTGAAAAAATTCAGGAAGACACTATACAGACAAAAACTGAGCCACAGGAAGTATGAAAACAGGTCTTTGTATTTCTCTCCTACAGAGTTTAACACAGTTTATTCTAAGTGAGATATAACTGACTGTAAAGGATACAGGTCAGCTTGCTTCTTTCTTGCCATGACCCTGGTACTTAGCACAGTGCAAGACATCTAGAAATGGATAGATAAGTATTGGTGGACAGCTGGATAGGTAAGTATCGGGTGGACAGATGGATACGTAAGTGGGTGATTGAGTGAATAGATAGATGGGTGGGGGCAGTGAATGGATGGATGGATACATGGATAGATGGATAGATGGATGAATGGATGGATGGATGGATGCATCCAAAGAGAAAAAGAGAAGTAATATTCTAGGAAAGAGTAAAGCAGTACATGTGTGTGTGAGGTTGGGGCCAGAGAGAGAATGAACTTGTTGTGGCTACTGTGGGCTTCTGATACTTAGAGCAGGGAACATACGTCAGGGAACTTTAGGAAAGTTATTAGAACCAAAGTCATGGCCTTCTGTAGGCTGGGGTTGGTGGGGGGAGAATGCTCACCTGATAAGAAGGTCAATTTGGAATCTTCAGACAGAGGGTATAAGGAGAAGAAAGAGGGTTGTTAAGAGCGTTGGTCTGACAATGGAGTGAGAAAGAACTACAGGTCAGGAAGGAAGCCATTGTGCTACAGTAAGGAAGCATAAAGTGCAAGGAAAAGAAATAGCTTTGTGACCACCAGGCCTACGTTCAATTATGTGGTAGTAGACAAGTTACCCCTGCACCTGAGTGTCTGTTGCCCCCAAATATCTAACACATAGTTGTGTTTACTTCTTACAATAAAACTTGGAGAATATAGTTCTGATAGCTCGAATAATGCTGAATGTTGAGTGTTTCCTTTGTGGTAACACCGAGACTTTGCGGACATTGCCTGCCTTCCTAACTAAAACAAGGTGAGATCAAAAAATAAGGTGAATGTTTAATTTAAAAAAGTATATTACAGGAAAAGACACATTGCTATCAATCCTCCTCAAAAGACTCCCCCTCCCCCACTGCTTCAAGCACACTTCCATTGTTCTTGTCACTTAAACAGTTCTGGAAGTCCTCTTTCCTGAGTGTCTTTACTCAAGCTGTTATAGCTCCCCAATGTCCTGAATTCATGGACATTTTGACTTTGGGAAACAGCCAGAAGTCACATGGTGTCAGATCCAGTGCCTAAGCCAGTTAAGGACACACCATAATATTTTCATGAGCCTGCTTCACCATCAGATGGCACTTGGAAGCATCATTCACCATATTTTTGATTATACCTCATAGAAGAAGAAGGTAATATTCCTATTTAACACATGGAGAAACTGAGATTTCAGTTCAGGCAGCTTAAATATTTTTAGCAATCTCTCCCAGCTGGTAGGAGAAGCAGGATTTAAATTTATGTCAGCCTGATACCCATCATAATAATAACCTGCCCTTATTATTTATTAAATTTTCTCTGTTTTTTTGCACTTTTTTTTTCTTTAAAGGACTGGGAATTAAACCCAGGGAGTGCTATGCTATAACCCAGGCCTGTTTATTTCTTATTTTGAGATAGGGTCTTACTAACTCACTCAGGCATGGATCGAATTTGTGATGTTTCTGCTTTAGCTTTCATAGTGGCTGGGATCACAGGCAGGCACTACTATGCCCAGGCTTTAAATCAACATTTTAATTTAAGTATAATATGCGTCATATGCAGCCTCACTACAGGCTCCCAATGATTTGTCTTCCCTGGTATTCATAGTTTATGTAATCCCCTCTCTTTGGGTTTGGGCTAGACCAAGTGACTGCTTTTAATAAGCATAATAAAACAAATGATGGGTGTCACCTCCATGATGAGATTACAGAAGATTGTGACTTCCATCTTGCTAGCACTGGCTCTGTTGCCTTTTTGGTTTGCATGTTTTGGTGAGGCAAGCTGCCCCACTGAAGATGTCCATGCCACAAGAACTAAGGGCAGCTTCTAGCCAACATCCAGCAAGCAACTGAGGCCCTCAATCCACCAACCTGCAAGAAATTGAGTTCTCTCCACAACCACATGAGTGAGCTTGGACCCTTCCCCAGTCGAACCCTTGGATGAGACCACAGCCCTGGCTGACTCCTTATTTGAGAGACCCTGGGCTCAGAGGACCCAACACAACCAGGCCTGGACTCCTGATCCTGCAGGAACTGTGAGAAAAGTAATGTTCTTTCAAGCCATTACATTTGGGCTTCTTTTGTTATGCAGCAGTAGGTAACTAAGGCAACAGGCGTAGAGAAGAGTATACAAATCATAGTTATACAGCTTGAGGAATTCTCGGTGAGCAAGCCCTGCAGTGTAGCCAGCAGTGTACCACTGAAACAGAATCAAGAAATAGAAAATGACCAGAAGCCATGCTCTACACCTCCCAGTTCTCACATCTAAAAGAAATGTCTCTCTTGACATCTAACATCATATATTCATTTTGCCTGACTTTGAACCTTTAGAAATGGAATCACATGGCAACTACTCTTGTATATGAGTCTGTCCTTGGAGCCTCCCCTCTGAACTCACTCCTACACTTCCTTAGCAGTAGGAAGGGTTAACTTCAATATTAATCTTATCTTGCTATGATTTTCATCCACCCCATCTAACTAATTCTTCACATTATGTGTTTAACTTTCCCTGTCTCTGAGTTTGTGGTGTTTGTACTTTTTGAACCCCATAAAGAAGTTAAACTACCTTGAAGTCTTTGCACAGTACTTGTCATTTGCATCTCTCAAATCATTGGGCGATCCTAAAGAAGTCACTCGATTTTTCTAGATCAAGGTTTCGTTGTGCATAAAGTTAGATAGTTTGAGCTACTCTTGAGCTTGATCTGTGGAGTCTTAAATGTGTAAGAGGGATTTCTAGTCTGCATCATCACTCCCTGATGCCATCTCTTTGCTCAAGCACATTGACACATTTAAGTAATTTTTCAAAATCTAGTTTAATTTTAATTCATCCCAAAGACATGTAAAACCTCCCATTTGGAATGGGAAGATACTATGAAATGAAACAACTAATAAATAGAACATGAGTTCCAAAAGGGTTGGCAATCATAGGCCTGGAAAAAAAAAGAAAAGAAAAGAAAAACCATGGCTTGGTTTCTTCAAGTGGAAAATGAGGCCAATAAAGACAAATTACAATGGTAATTGCTTAGTTCTAATCAGTGGCAAATTACGGGTAAGTGGGTAACAGGGAAGTTAGTCCCAGAAAAAGCCATTTGCTCTATGATTTTAGATACAGATTTGAAAGTGTAGCCTTGAATAAAAGCACTTTAACTCCCATGGGCTATTTCTTTCCATATCCACACAAGTGGGCTTCCTCTGTCAGTTATCCACGGTGTATGCAGCTCTGTGTGCCCGTACCTGTGCAAAGGACAAACCGCACATTTGGTAGAGAAAGGCAAGCAAACTCTCTGGGATTCTTTGTGACGGGCACCTGTGCCATCTGGTATGGTCATCTGTGGTCACGAGAATTGTCTGAAATTTCGACGCTAGCTTTCTACTTAAAGTTGATCTTATTGAAAACCATGACATTTCCACTCTGTATTTACCAAAACCATTTTTTATTATAGCAAATGAAAAGAAACAGGACCCAAACTCCAGTGAGCTTGATCTGACCTCACTCATCTTTATTAACTTCCCTCTGTCCATTTTTGCTTCCCCTTCCTATGCCCTGGCCCCATGGGATACCACGGGCTCTTAGAAGCAGAGGATGACTATGCTTCTGGGATAGTTTGGCCTATGAGGGCCCCTGGTCAAATCTCCACCTAGGTGACTTCTCCTGCCTGCCTTACCCAAGAGTTTCTCCCTTGCTCTCCATGACTACATGCAGATTCTAGTAAGGCCACGCTATTGATCTTACATTTATTTGTTATTTAATACTATTTTTTATTAATATATAAATCACATACCATGAAACTTTCTCTTTAAAGTATACAATTCAGAGCTGGGGATCTAGCTCAATGGCTTAAGCGCCTGCCTGGCAAGCGCAAGGTCATGAGTTCAATCCCTGGTGCTGCAAAAAAAAATAAAAATAAAAATAAATAAATAAATAAATAAAGTATACAATTCAATGGTTTCTAGCATGACCCTCTCTGTATCTATGAGGTTCTGGTCAGCAGATTCAATCAAATACAGATCAAAAATATCTGTAATCCAAAAATTGCACTGGTATGGAGCATGGATAGAATTTTTCATATCATTATTACCTCATCAATACAGTATAACAACTATTTACGTAAGATTTACCTTGTGTTATGTGTTGTATGCACTCTGAAGATGATTAAATGTATACAGGAAGATGTATGTAGATTATATGCAAATACTATGCCATTTTTCGTGGGAGATCTGAGCATCGTTGGACTTTCATATTGTGGGTTTGTCTGGAATGAATACTGACGCACACCAAGGAACATCTGAAGCAGTCACAAGATTGTGCAGTCTTAGTGATCTAATTCCGGAATATTTTCACCACAAAAATAAATCTGCTATCTATTTCCAATCACTCCCCATTATTCCTTCCCAAAGCCTCTGGTAACCACTAATCTACTTTCTGTATCTGTGGCTTTGCAATTCTGAGTGTCGTATCTAAATAGAATCAGTCATGCAGCAGATGGCCTCTCCTGTCTCTCTCCTTTCCCTCAGCACAGTGTTTTCTAGGTTCCTCAGTGCTGTATATCCCGTATCAGCATTTCATTCCTTCTACAGCTGAAAAATGCCATTGCATAGATGTACTACATTTTGTTTATTTATCAATTAATAGACAGCTGTAAGGTTTTATACCCCCCCCTTTTTTTTTCATTACTGAGGACTGAATTTATTGTAATGATAAAGTTGACTTCTAGCTAAGTTGCTAAATTTTGCAGGCTGGGTTTGAATTAGCAACACTCCTACCTCAGCCCCCCAGAGTGCTGGGATTACAGACTTGTGGCACCGTGCCTTACCTGCTCCTACTTTTTTGACTATTATGAATATACTGTGAATATTCATGTGCAGATTTTTGTGTGACAGTCACACAGTTGACTTCACCTGTCTCTGAAACTGCAGTGAAATGGCCCAAAGGGCAAGTTTCTTCTCTGCATCATGAGCCATTATTTCCCAAAAGCCCAGGCACAGCGCCAGTGGGTCAACTTTTGGTACATGAACACCCAGCCAGCGCAACTGGGAAGCAGAGAGTTTCCTAGAACAATTTTGAAGTCAACTTTATCATTACAATAAGTAACAGATACATATAACACGTATAACACGTCTACCAAACATATACACTTTAAGTGTACAATCTGATGAGTTTTGACAAACACATTTGCCTGCATAACCACTACTACAATCGAGATTTTTTTTCAAATGTTACCTTAAAATAGTCCCTGTGCCCTTTCCAGTTGCTGTTCAACCCCAGGCAAACCCAAATCTGCTTTCTATCATTGTAAACTAGATTTATCTTTGCTACAATTTGATGTAAGTGAAATTATACAATATGTGCTCCTTTGCATCTCGAGTATTTCACTCAGCATGTTTCGTTGCTAGCATCCATAATGTGTTCCTTCTTACTTCTGAGTAGTATTCCTTCATAAATATACACACTGCCACCATTTCTTTAAAGCAAATATTAGAGTTGTTTCTGGTTTGGGGTTTTATGAGTAAAGTTTCTATGATAATTCATGTATGAGTCTTTCTATGTATATATGTTTTTGTATTTGCGGGGTATATGACACAAGTAGAATTGCTAGGTCTAATAGTAACACAGTTACTGTACAGTGGCACCTAGGTACTTGTTATTACTATAATTGGTTCCCAGAGGCAAGACAAATATCAAAAATGATGAATATCTAATATCCATCCATGTTTTGGCTGGAAAGGCTAGTGAGTCATGAGGCAACCAGCACCAATAGTTCTAGCTTGTGTATCAAGTACCAAATAATTAACAACGGGACAAGATTTTCTTTTTTGGGGGGGTAACAGACTTTTCTGATCGGAGTGCATCTCCTACCAAATTTGACAAGTTTCAAAGCAGTCAAGTACTGAGGTATGACTGTGTATCATTTCACATTTCCACTAGCAGTGAATTAACTTTCCAGTGGATCTACACCCTCATTGAATTTTATATTATCTACCTCTTAAGTTTTTGTCATCTGAGTGAATATGATTATCCATGGCTTTTATTTGAATTTCTTTGTAACTTGTTGATATTGAACATCTTTGTGTGTACTTTCTGGGCATGTTTGATGTGTCCGTTCACATCTTTTACCTAATTTTTTTAGTTGTAAAAGTTTTTTTTTTGTATTATATCTCTGGTATTCTCTTTGCTTGTTTATATTCTTCATATAATTTGTCTATTTCAGTTAAATTGTTGAATTTATTGGCAAGAATTTATTCACAATCTCCCCTTAATATCCTTTTAATGCCTCTGAGATTTCTGGTGATGTCCCTTGTAGTTTATGTCTCCTGTCTTTATTTCCTAGTAAATTAATCTCATGATTTATGAATTTTGTTGCTTTCTTAAAGGTTGGTTTAATTGTTTATTCTGCATAGTTTGTCAGTTTTTCTATGTCATTGATGTTTGCTGCTAAACTAATTATTTTTCTTCAATGTATTTTGGGTTTAATCTATTTTACATTCTTAAAAGAACACTTAGATCATTGATTTTAAGCTTTTATTTTATTTTTATAGCATTTAAAATTATAAATTTCCAAATTTCATGGTTTTTTTTTACATTTTTGTTGCATTTAAAATATTTTCTAATATCCCAAGTATGACCTGCTTTTTGACCCATGAATTGTTTAGAGGTATATTGTTTAACTTACCAATTATCTGGGGATTTTCCAGATATTTTTCTACTATTGAGTTCTAATTTAATTCTATGATGCTGAAAAAATAGTCTGAATGCTATTCAATCTTTTTCAGTTTATTCAGAGCCTTATTTGTGTCCATCATATGATTATTTGGTGAATATTATATTTGCACTTGAATGTACACTCTGGTGTTTGTTGAAGTACCCTGTAAATGTCACTTAGATTGGTTAAGAGTGTGGTCTTTGCTTTCCACATATTTACTTATTTTCTGTCTACTTATTCTATTAATTACCAAGATGAGAATGCTAAAATTTCCCACTGTTTGTGAATACACAGCTTTCTCCTCTCAGTTCTGTTAATTGTTACAGCTTCTTGATGAGTTGATCCCTATATCATTAAGTAATATTTTTCTTGGTCCCTGTTGATGGCCCATCACCAGTCACCTGTTTTGTTGATGCCAGTGTAGCCACTACAGATTTCTTATGATTTATTGGTTGCATAGTATAACTTTCTCCTGCCCTTGACTTTCAATCTATTTGTGTCTTTATATTCAAAGTAGGATTGTTGCATATAATAGATAGATCTTCCTTTTTACTTTTTTTAAATCCAGTCCAACAGTCTCTGCCAT
>RJWT010045857.1:0-11561 GCA_004365215.1 Cuniculus paca
TTGAATTCTTTCTGACAGAGAATCTGTTCCTCCAAAGCCAGAAGTTCCCCTGATAGGAGTCATTCCTTAGCATAGTGACAATGCCATTAGAATGGATGTGTTAAAGTGGAATTCTGCCAAGATGAGAGGCAAGAAGTATTAACTGTCAGTAACAGTAGGAGCAAGGAGGACCCAAGAGGAAGGTTACAATGTGATGACCACCATCTCAGATTTCTCCAAGGGCTAAAGATTGTAGAACTAGTTTGACTTGGGTTTGAATTCTTGTTCAGTAGATTCTTTTTAATTTGGGCAAGTTGCTTGATCTCTTTGAGCTACTTTCTTCTTCTGTACAATGGAGACGTGTCTAATAACTGCCATATACAGCTGTTGTGAGGTTTAAATGAGCTTATTGCATTGAATGGGCTTATTATAGTGCCTGGGATGGAGCAAGTGCTCTGCAAATGTTAGCAGTTGTGGTTGCTGTTGTTATTTTTGCATTTTGCTGCCCATAAGGGAAAACACCTTGATGTTTGACAACTCTGGGAAATGGTGTGGACTTGCTAATATTTTCAGGCCTATACCATTCCATGTTTCCTGGCTTAGTGTTTTTCTTTTCTGGATTAAGATTCTGTAATATTCATTGTGAAAGACAGACTTTCAAATAGGCCATTCCAGATAACTACAAGTACTGTTAGTAAGGTCTCATGTGATCAGGCCCATACTTGATGAGAAAATTTGGAATTAGCCATGGGCCTGAATGGTGACATGTGCAATTGAAAAATGGCTGCGTTTATAGGAAATGACCAAGGGGAGCTGCAGCTGTGGTTACTGGGAGCCAGACCCTGTGCTCTGTGTGTGGTATTGGGTCCGCTCAAGCACAGTTTCTCTTCCATTGGCATCAGCATTTTCGCTCAGCAGATGAGAAAAGTGCAGCTCAGAAAGGTCAGGGGACTTGTCCAAAGACACACTGCAAGGAATGTATAGAATCAGGATTTCATTCAGATTGTTTTGATTCTAGAGCCTGAGGCCTTCACTGAGGTTACACATTTCTTGAAAACACACACCTCACATTTGCAGGGTATTTCTGCATGGTTAGAGGTGTGTGGCTCAGTTAGAGGCACGATTTGAAATTGAGACAAATGGAGAACAGACCACAAAATCGTCACCAGCATCTCAGTGGAGAGTAGAGCACTAACATCACCCCCCCACCCCCCCGTTACCTTCCCACTGGGGACAAGCTGGGTTCACCTAATCCAACAGAGCCTTCCTGGAGAGGCTTTTGGAGCTGCCCTTGACTTTCACCCATCCTCTGCAGTCTGCTTCTCATTGTGCTCAGCCTACACAGGGGTGGCATGCATGCTGCAGATAAGCAAAGATGGGATGCAAAACCCATCCTCCCATTTCTGCCCCTCCCTCCTCATTCACTCTTCAAAGCAAATTGCAAAGAACTGTTCTTTTCTGATGAGGCATTAAAATGTCATCATGGGCCACAGTTCTGATCAACTTAATCCTGTGGCTCGCTGCTGAGGGCTACGTTGTTGCGACACCCTGTGGGTTATAGCACAACCGTGATCATCTGGGGCTACTGATTTTTTTTTTTAAAAAGCACATTCAAATGGAATAAACACATCAATGCCAGTGACGATATTGCAAATTATTTCAGGGAACTTTTAATTTTGGTGACTAGATGGAAAGTAAGTTTGTTGAAATGAGTTTTTCCTGGTCTGCAGGAGTCCTGTTTTCTTTGGCATGGCTTTGGGAGGCTGAGGCCACTATTTCCCTTGATTTTTTTTCTTTTCATTCTTTTTTTCTTTTTTGCGGTTGTTTTGGAGAACAATTTTCTCTGACATGTAGCTGGTTGTTTTATGGCTCGAAGAAATATATTGGTTTATTCATCTGTTGCAACTATAATAATATTGCCATTGGAGTCCAACTCAGTAATAAATCAGGGCATTCGTTTCTACTCTATACAAATAATTAAAATAAAAATCGACTGGGCCAGTGAATTTGTTCTACAAGCTGAATAGAATTGTGTGTTATAAGTCTAGATATTTTGGTTGACACAGGGCTGTATATCTTAAAAATAAGAAACCAAAAGGTGGGAAAATAAGACCTTATTTCATTATGTGCAATTTATAACATTTATCTTAAAGACAAAGGTGCCTTCCTTGGCTGCCTATTAACTTGGAGCCAGAATTCAAATACTGTGTAGCATTCACGGCCTCACAGCCTCCCCACTCTCTCCTCACTGCTTTTTTTCTTCCTTGCATCATTAAAAAAAGCAAGTTGAGGTTTGTTATTGTAGCTCTAGAAATAAGGGCTGTTATTTATGTATACATGCCTTCATATATATTTTCATGTATGTCCTTTTTTCCTGAAAAGAATTAAGGCAGCTTGCAAAAATGCATAATTCAAAATAAAATAAAAATAAGCATGCCAGAAAAATTGCTGGAGGAGGGGATATAGGTTCAGAAGAATAAAACAAAGGCATGAAATTGACCTACAAATGAATGCTACTAAGTCTGGCACATTCTTAGAGGAGGGTCATTCATTTGCCTTGGAGGCTCCTTCTAGGATAAATGCCACAATCTGGTAACCATTAGATTAGAGACACATTAGTGACTTGGGAGAAGCCAAAACTTAGTATTGATGCCAGAGAGAATTCTTCCCTTTGGTCCTTTAGTGCGAGCATACTGTATCTGAGGGACAAGAGTCTTCAATGAGATATTCAAGCAATTCAACAGTTGGGCTTTTCTGTATACTAGTACTTCCTGAAAGGTCAGTGAGACAGCACCAAGAGCAGAAGTATTTCTATAGGGTCAGCTATGCATCCCAGACAACAGTTCAGTTTACATAGCTTTCAGCCAGGAGAAGATCACAGTAGTAGTCCTTGGACTTCAGTGTGCATAAGAGCTACCCAAGAAATAAGAATGGTCCACTCTTACTCTTATGGTTAATACATTGTATCAACTTGAGAAGTTGAGAAGTTTAACTGAGAAACTCAGCAGGGAGCCAGGGTTCTTACTTTGTAAATATCCTCATCCTGTGCAAAGGAGGGCAAGGACATTTTGTGAGTGTTATACCCACCTTGAAGGTGGGGGAGGGATGTGGCCTGTGTACAATTTAGGGGTAGAGAAGAGGTTTGCCTTTTCCCCCTTTTGCTCTGGCTGCTGCCTTGAAGTGTTGCCCCTGTGCCATGCCACCCTGCCTTGGAGCCAGCTGATTATGGACTGAAATCTCCAGAAACTGTGAGCTAAATAAACTTTTTCTTCCTTAATTTTGGGTGTCAGGTGTTTGTCTCAGCAACGAGAGAAAAGTAACCAAGACACTTACACATTGTTCTATGAGCAAGGACAACTCAAGTTCTGCTATTGAAACAAACAACTCCGAAGTCTCAGGGGCTTAAGTTAACAAAGGTTTACTTCTTGTTTAAGTTGCAGAACTGTTGCAGGCCAGCTGGGTAAGTGGGGTGGGGATGGGAACAGTGGTGTCCCTGTTCATGGCTTTTGTAGTGAATGATCCAGTCAGGGAACACTCTATCTCCAGGCTTCCATGATTTCAAGACAATAAAAAAACCTCAGCAAAATTGCACACTGGTTCTAAGGCTTCCACCTGGAAAACACACGTGTTGCTTCCCAAATCCATTTTATTGGTCAAGTGAGACATCAGGTCATGCTTAACTGTAAAGGGGCAGGTATGTGCAACCCAATCTTGGGCCTAGAAGAAACAAATCTATATTCTATATGGGAACCCTGGAGACTTACAGGGATAGTTTTTGGACCGTATTTTGAGAAACACTGGTCTACAGAAATGTCTGGATTGTGTGCTTCAGGAAATTGCCCATAAAATTCTCCCCACTCTGGGCTTATATTTATGTGCTGAGTGGTGGCACATTTGTGATAATACCTTGACAAATACACACTTGCCTAGTTGCTACTCTGTAGAGGCAGCAAGCACTAAGCCACAACTGCTTATTTATTTTTGAATTTTTTTTTTTTGGTATCAGGAATTGAACTCAGGACCCAGCACTTGCCAGGCAGACACTGTGCCACTGAGCTGTATCCTCAGCCCCAATCATAGCTGTTTAACTGTCATGTGTTTTTAGGCTGGGCCTGGTGGCTCACACTTGTCATCTCACCACTCGAGAGGCAGAGGCAGGAGGATTGTTGCGAGTTTGAGGCCAGCCTGGGCTACAAAGTCAGTTCAAGGCCAGCCTGAATTGCATAGTGAAACCCTGTCTCAAAAAGAGAACAAACAAAAAACAAAACAAAAAAACCTACCCACACACAAAAAAACCAGTCATATGTTCTTGAGGGTCAGTTTAATAAAGACACTTCTGCTTTTAAGATGGCTCTGTTGTCAAAGAAAAGTGGACCTATCACTATAGAACACCTTTCTCTCAAAAATAGACTTTGCTCTGCCACAACACGTTAGCACCATGTCCCAGAGTTCTATGACACAGACTAGCTTTGAGTGACAGAATCACTTTGAATCTTTGGGAAAAAAAATAACATACTTATAAAACCAAGGCTGGCTCCCAGCCGTACCTATTTTTACTAAAACTTCCTTTGGTTAAGAAACAAAGGTACTGAGCTTTAAAAATAATGAAAGCATTTATAAACAAATGCTCACCTCCACTATAAAATGTCTCAATAAATTCCCTCTGAAATGTTTCATTATTTTGTTGTTGCCTAAATTTAAAAAAATTAATGTGACGAATAAACATAGTTAAAAGAGGATTTAGGTTGTACTGACATGACAACATGAAAATTGTCAGTACTGCGTCCTAAGAGCAATCAACATTTAATTAACTCTTATCTATTTCTTCTGGCATTACTTCCATATCTGTAAAGTGCTCATATTTCTGTTTCCTTGTTTGCTACTCTTACACATTACCTGGAACAGTGCCACGCAATAGATACAGAATGATTTTAACTTTTCTTTCTTTCTTTCTTTTTTTTGAGTCAGGGTCTCAGTATATAGGCTGGCCTAGTTCACTATGTAGCTCAGGCTGGCTTGAACTCTCCAAGCTCCTCCTGCCTCAGCCCCCCAAGTGCTGGGATTATGGATGTGCTCTGCTATACCTAGCTCAATTTTAGATTCTCTAGTAGTCACATTTTAAGGAATGTAAAAAGATAGCTATGGGGTGGATAGTTCAGTGTACATGAAGCCCTGGGTTCAATCCCCAGTAGGTGTTCACACACATGTGAAAAGAAACGGGTGAAATTAATTTTAGTAATATGTTTGGTTTTTAATCAGAGGTCTTGAAAGTGTATTATCATTTCTCATATAGTCAATATAAAATTATTAATGATTGATTTTACATTCTTTATGTTGTTTTTGAAATTTGTGGGATATTTTATGCTCAGAGAACATCTCAGTCCTAACTAGCCACATTTCAAGTGTTTCATAGTTACATATATATATATATATATATATATGCTATTATACTGGCCAGTGCAGACTTAGAGATTTCCTATTATGGCCAATGAATATTTTTCTCTTTTGTATCATGATACTTTATTATTTTAAGTTTTTCAATGCAGTGATAAAATGTAAAATAGTGAACAAAAGAGAAATAACTGTGACAAAATCAGAATGCTCCTTATGTAGATTATAAAACTGAGAGATTTAGGATTTTCCAAGAAGGAAATATGCATATGCTATGGGTTGAATATGGTTTGTAACCCCAAATTTATGCATGAGTTTAATCTCCAGTGTCTTATGTGAATGGCATTAGGGGCTAAGGACTTACCCTGACTGTTGTGCTTAGAAGTAGAGGCCTGTGGGCAGTGATGAGATTAGGTTACTAGGGTGGATCCTCCACGGTTAAACCCTGGTGGCTTTATAAGGACCTGGAGAGAGATCACACATATAAAAATGGAAATACAATCCCACAGTAAAGCAGCCAAAGGGACCCTTGCCAAAGCCCATGCAAGGCTGTTGGACTTCCACCTTCTAAAGCTAAATAATCTGCTTTGTGTGTTTTATTATAGCAACAGGAAACCGACTTGTATAGCTAATGTTTGGGTCTTAGTTATTCTTTAGTTTTGGGGGGATAGAGATTGATATTCAATGGAAAAAATGTGGGATAGATGGCATTTTGCCATCCAGTTTATGACTATGGTCATGGAGTGACAAAGGTGAATTAATAACAAGAAATGAGGCTTACTAGTTGGGTCAGGGTTTGGACAGTCATGGAATCTGAAATGCTTCTCAGGTGTTCTTTTAGTTTAGAATTTTAAAATCAACTTTTACTGTGAGGGGACATTACCCAAACCGCTCAGAAAATGACTTGCATTTTAGAACCCAGGCAAATAAATTTTTTTGAATAGAGATGTGTCATTTCAGCCTCCCACCACCCATTTTCCCTTCTTTTTAGTACCGTAATTTCACCCTAGAGACTTACCTTATGCTCTAGTCCTAGCCTCTTTGCTTGGAGAAGGTATTACTTTTGTGCTGAGTTGTAGTGGTGGAAGGCCTGACTTAGTGTGGCCACTCAGAGAGTTTTGATCCTCTGGTCACAGTGATTTGGGACCGGGGTAGGCACAATTAAGACAAACCAATTAGACACAATCAGAGGAATCTTGAAGTTTTTGCTTGAGTAAGGCAAAAGAGGCACTTATTTTTCTGTGCTTATGCCTACAAGGATGTGATCTTTATCTCTCCCCCATGAAGCTTGAGAACAGTGCCCACAGGATGGGTGGAGATGCTGAAAGACAGAAAAGGGACACGATTGGAATCACAATGACCATGTCTGAACTCTAGAATTCAGCTGTATTTGAAACCAGAGATGTAATCTGGACAAGAGTAAATCTCCTAGGTTTCCCTCTTTTGGCACTCCCAGTTTGGGTTAATAGGTAAGTTTTTAGTAATTTTTTCCTCTTTCTCTACAACATTTCCCCTTGTGAGTTTCTTGGATAAGAGTCCCAAAAGATGCTTCAAGTAAAAGGGTGTTCATGGTACAGTGGATTTAGTAAATTCTGTAGACTAAATTCCTCTGTTTGGGAATTCTCGATGCACTTTAGCACAGTAAAAATTCTCAGAATTTTGCAACTTAAGAGATTTGATCACCTCTGTTTTTTGAAATCATACTTGGCCAGCATATCATGTTTTTGGTGGCGGCAAGGGCACTCATACACTATTTGCCAGCCTCTGCTCCAGGAAGGAAAGGATTTTTCCCTTATTTTAAGTGATCAGGCTGGAGCTATCTCCAGTCTTGGCTCCCCTGGAGATGTTCTGTTCTACATGTTGCAGTTAAACTACCAGCCATGAAGAACCATATGTCTAAATAGACCTTATGTACCTGACTGGGAAAATGTGTTTTAGATGCATGTTTAGATTGCTAGGCAACCAAAGTAAGAGAGACCAGATATTTAAACTAGGCAGATTGGCTTACATATTTATTTATTCATTGCATAAATGGATATTTATTTATCTATCTAGCTATCTCTGCTTAATTATCTATCATTCATGAACTCAGCAAATGTTTATTGGGTCACTAATTTGTTATAGCCCCTAACCTTAAGACAGTAGTATTTTGCAGATCATCATGTGTGAATATGGCTTGTAATGCTACAAATATTTCTTGTTTAGTTTTCTCCTAAGTCTAGTGACCATTTATACCAATCTGGCTTGGTCTGGCACTAACCTATAAGCCCAGAAAGAGTTGAGTTTCTCATTATGAAAAGTAAACAGCACATCACAGGATATTTACACTGATATAGCTCTTAAAATTTTGACTTCTTTGAAAGACATCATCTTATTTAACCCAAATGAAAGCTGTAAGAGATTAAATAAAAGCAAAAATTAGCATCCTTATTTTGTACAGGGGATAAGAGATGTTCAGAGAAATTAAATGGCCTGTTAAGGCTACATAATTTTTAAAAATTGTTTATTGATATATGTTAGATACACATAATAATCATATTCATCAAAAGGAATTCGTACCTCTACATGATATATTTTGATCCCCTTTTCTTTCCCAATCCATTCTCTTCCCTTTAAACTCCCTTCCCATCCCTATTTACAAAGCTTTGTTTCCATTTGATCCTTTTCTTATTATGGCTTTTACCCCCTTTTCCCTTCCTTCCTTTCCTCCTTCTCCTTCCCTAGTTCCTCAACCTTTTGACAAATTTATTCCTATTTCACGGTATCTACTGTATATTTTTGCCCTTTATTTACTCTTTCAGTTTCTCACATCAGGGAGACAATACGATATTTACACATGTGAGTCTGATGTATTTCACTTAGGAGTGTGATCTCAAGGTACATCTATTTACCTAGAAATGTCTCAAGTTTATCCTTCTTTATGACTGAGTAATACCCCAATGTATAACAGAACTGCATCTTTTGTATCCATTCCTTGGTTGATGGTGTTTAGATTGTTTCCAAGATTTAACTGTTACAAACTGTACTTCTATAAACATAGGTGTGCGTATATCGTTGTGGTATGATGTTTTTAATTCTTCTGGGAAGATACTCAGAAGGATTATAGCTGAGTCAAATGCTAGTCCCTATAGCTCCTCCAGCGTTTGTTATTGGTTATTTTCTTGATGATAGACAGTCTTTCTGGAATGAGATGAAATCACAGTGTGTTTTAATTTGCATCTCTCAAATTACCAGTGATGTTGAACATTTTTTCATATATTTCTTTGGCATTTGTATTTCTTCATCTAAGAAGTATGTATTCATTTCAGATGTCCATTTTTGGATTGGGTCTTTGAGCTTGGGAGAACTGATTTTTTTTTTCAGTTCTTTATATGTTCTAGATGTAAATCCCTAGTGTGAGAGACAACTGGTGAAATTTTTTTTCTACTCTGTGGGTGGTCTTTTTATTCTGTTGGTGACTTTTTTTCTACACAGAAGCTTTTTAATAGGATGAGATCCCAAGTGTTGATTCTTTGTATTATTTCCCATGCAATCAGGGTTTTGTTCATGAAACTCTTGCCTACACCTATGTCCTCAAGAGTTTCACCTATTCTCTCTTCCAGAAGATTTAGTGTTTCTGTTTAATATTTAGATCTTTGATCCATTTTGATTTTAGTTTTGTGATAGGCATGGGTCTAGTTTTAGTCATTGGCATGTGGAAAGCCAGTTTTTTCCAGTACCATTTGTTAAAGAGGCTGTCTTTTGTCCAGTGAACATGTTTGGCTCCTTTGTCAAAGGTCAGATGGCTGAGTGTGTTTGAAGTTGTTTCTGCATCTTCTAATCTGTTTCATTGATCCTCAGAGCTTTTTTATTTGCTGATACCATGCTGATTTTATCACAGTAGCTTTGTAGTATAATTTCAAGTCAGGGATTGTGATATCCCATCTTAAGGCCACATAATTTTGAACATTCAAAATCAGGAGAGCCCAGTTCCTGGATTCCCAATTTTTCCTTAAAAAAAAAAAAGCACTCACCAGTGCTATTTATCACTTGCAAAATTTGCTTCAATACTTTTGATGTGAAAGGTAGGGTACAGACTTTTATTGTCAACATATACTAGCTGCCAGCTATTTATAGCTATTGAATACTTAAAATGTGGCTACTGCAACTAAGGAGTTTTGAATTTGAATTTTAACAAATTAAATTTAAGTTTAAAAAGATAATCAGTGCAAATATTAGAAAACTTTAAAGCACATTTGGAATATCATGGGTTCATGACTGTTTTTTCCAATGGTAAGTTTTATGACATCTGAACACATCATACAGTTGATGAAATTCTAGCATCCAAATTGAAATGTAATATAATTGTAAAATAGTCATCAGATTTAGAAGATATAACCTGAAAATAGACTGTGAAGTATCTCCCTAATAGTTTTTATAATATATTAATTATACATTGAAATAATAACATTGAATATATTTGTTAAGTAAAAACATGCTATTAAAATTCATTCCTCCTATTTGTTTCTCCTTTTGAATGTGGTTACTTAGAAAGTACAAAATTATATGTATAGATTTCATATTTCTATTGCATAGAATTGCTATATAGAATATTGACATGGCAAGAATACCTAGCAGCACAACACTAAACCCAAACTGGACTGTAGGATAGCACAGAACTAGAATTCAGAGCATAGCTTCTGGAGTCAGCCAACCTTGGTTGTGAATTCTGGCTCCAACACTCGATAACCAGGCAAGTTACCTGACCTCTCGAATTTTGTTTCCTTACCTGTCAATTAGGGATAATGTTAACATCATACTGCTCTAAATTTTTCAAGGATTCAATGAGCTAATGGACAGACAGCATATAGACTAGTATTAAACATCAGGCAAGGTTTAAATGCTCATTATGTTGCTAGTAATAATAATAATTATAATAATACTATAGGTATAAAATACAAATAAATCTTGAGCCTTAGTCAATGATATTTTTTTTTCTGAACTTCAATTTTTTTGGAGGCATCATCCCCTGTTGCAATTCATTGCACTAGACTGCATTAATCATACCCTGTTTTGTTCTTGCTGACAGTAATGAATAGTAACTGATACAAACCAGCCTGCTAGGTCACTGATGAGGTGGCTACAAATGCTCTTTTCCAAGGCAGTTCTTAATTACCTTTTGTGTGTGAAATACCATATGCTGCAATTCCCCTAGCTGGGAATCTGCTCTGGGTTAAAATGCCTTGTTCATTTTGAAACAATACCTTTAGTTGATTTCTCCTTTGCAAAGTTCAGGGAGAAGTTTGATTCAGTTGTTTCTTATATTTTATTTTATTTTTTAAAAATCTGGTAACTTCTTAATTCTCTTCTTTTCATTTCATTTTTCTATTATTGTTTAAGTCAGCGACTTATCAGAAGGCAAGATTGTTTTCAAAAGACCCTGACTTATACATGAATCCAAAAGAGGGGCTGTCAAATTTTTTCTGGAAAGAGCAGATAGTGACTATGTTAAGTTTTGTGGGACAATGGGAACTCAGTGGCTGCTGCTCAACTTGGCCTGTTGTAAAGGCAACCATGAACAACAAGGAAAGGAATGATCAGGACCTCTTCCAATAAAACTTTATTTATAAAACAAGCAGAAGTCTGCATTTGGCCCACAGATTGTAGCTTGCCTTGATCTGAAACATAGTGGCAAATTAGAACCAGTAGGACCCAGGGAATGCAGTCTTAGGAGGTAGCTATTGGATAGAAAGAAGCATAAAAAAAAATCTTCATGGTAGACAGAACCATGCAGAGAATAAACATGTCCACAGTGCTTCCATCTCCCAAGGAGGAAATGATCCTGGGAGCTTCATAAGAGTGGTGATATGATTTTAGATGTGATAACTGAGGTTTATAATGATGGAACCACATCCTACAGAAGCTATCAAAGTAGATTCTATGTAGTCTGGTTACAAAGATAGGGAACTGGAGAACATTATTTGGAGAGAGTTAAACCAAACACAGTAAAATAAAAAGGAATTTGTCATTTAAGATGATGTGCATCAGTTATCTGAAAAACTCACAGAATTCTCCATTTTCTGAAATCAGTGGGTCTTGAAGTACTACTGTATTTTTATCTTTTGCTCTTTAAGAGAAGCAAATCAACTTTCTAATAGATGTTTGGGTAGTGTCTCTGTGGGGCTTAGGAGAACATTCAAAATCTACTTTCT
>RJWT010045858.1:0-11527 GCA_004365215.1 Cuniculus paca
GATAAGCAGATCCTGATTAAACCGAATAAGCAAATGCACCATAACTTCATTGCAAATTTATGTGAATATTTATCCTTGCTTATTTGTTTTACATATAATAAGAAAATAATTCTCTTTCGTGCCTTGTATTCCTGTTTCAGTCCACCTACTCTTTATTTTGCAAGAGAGGCTGTAATTAGAAGCGTAAATAATTTGCCCGGGATCCCTTAATTGTTTAGTTTGGTCAGTCATTACCGTTTTCCAGAATGGATTGGTGAATTGTTAGTGCAGTTGTAATTATGCAAGGGAACATTCCTTTCCATAGCCAGAATTAGCCATGTGCATTAAAATCAAATCTCTATTTTAATAGCAACTTGTTTGTGCCCTGCCCACCTAAGGACTCACCGTACCTATTTGTATAAAAGAGCATGTGGTGCAGACTTAATGACCCATTGTTAATAAAATAAAAGTTATTCTGACTTTATTCCATAACCATCACCATGATTTTATGCATCTCAGTTTAAATTAAGTAAAAATTACAGCCATTTATACGAAGAAGAATTATTAGGTAAAATCAGCATTCTACGTGTTACTGTTAATCAAATTCTATGAGAGGGGAAAGAGTAGAATTTGATGAAATTAAACATGATCTTGAACTTTCTTAGACTAACTGGATTGAATTGTTGGCTTGCTTTCTTTCTTTCTTTCTTTCTTTCTTTCTTTCTTTCTTTCTTTCAGCTAGTCTTAGTCTGGAGATGCACTCACCTCATTTCCTCCAGTAAATGGATCTCCAAATTAAGTGGTTAGAAGGAACAATATCTTTGCTTATCATAATTTGCAAACAAATCTATCATAAAAGGTGAGCATCAGATATCTTTTACTTTGAAGTATTAAGGAACAAATTTCAAAAAGATGGCAAAGATAGAAGGGAAAGCTTGCATTTTAAAATTCTGTTGTTGATTTGTGGGTTATCCTGAGTAATCATTCACTGAATTTGAAATAATACAAATTACCAATAGTGACTGAAGATGTTGACTTTGTATAAGATATATGAGCCTCAAAAACACTGAATATGCAGAAATACTCAGGAAATACCCAAAGAAAATGCTACACAGGTCTGTAAGAGAAAACTCCAGAGTTGTTCACTAAGCAACTCCGTAGTAGAGATTTGGCATCGGTTTAGATGAGAAATCAAGAAAACTAATCAAGTTCTGAATTAAGTGAGCAGTGGCCAAGCAAAATCAAAGTGATAATGGAACTTGGATTTCACTTATCCTGCTGAGACCTTTGAGGAGAATGTGATTGGTTCATTTTCTCAGTTGCTAGGCATTTGTTTTTCTGGGCTACTGGACCACACTGTCCGGACCAGTGGCTTAAAGGACAGTTTATTCTCAGAGCTCTGGAGACTCAAGTGCCAGGATGGTCAGAGGCAGAGGAAGCCAAATCCTGGGTGTGAATGGCTGTCTTCTGTCTTCCTGTTGTCTCCTTAGATGATGCGGAGAAAGCTCTGGGGTCATCATGGCCTGGGGGACCCCCAAATCCCACCCACCTCAGCTCCCTAATAGCATTATGCTGGGAATTTAGAATTTCAACACGCAAATTCAGAGGGCCTGTAGCAGTTCAGGTACTGTCACTGCCCCCAGATCCTTAGCTGGACAGCATCCGGACACAAACGTTGGTTGGTGTGGAGATAAAGGACCCGTACAGCCTCCTATCCTACTCACAAGCTCTGGGTGCACCAACCCCAAAGCTGCATTCTGGTTTCACACAAAGACCCAACTCCTCTCTCTTTCTTTCAATTCCTTTTAGTCTTGTCTCACAAGATCACTGCAGTAATTCCTTTTTGCTCCTACAACAGATGTTTATTGATGGGTTTAGTACAGTGACCCCTACAATGCCAATTACAAGGATTCCTTTATTTAAGGGCAAAGCAAACTTACTTTCTCTTTTCTGGGCATACGCAACAGAGCTAAACTAGTAAATGAATTTAAAAATGCCAAGTGGTACTGGAGTGACTGTCTGACACTCACATTGCATTTCTCTGGTTTTTGTTTGTTTGCTTGTTTCTTTGACTGGAGGTGATCTCGCCCGCAATCTGTTTTGCCTGTAGTGGTTGACAGGGTCTCCGGGGACCGGGCTTAGTAAGATTGATTGGAACCTCCAACTTAGCCGTTCCCAGGCAGGATGGCTACTTCCCTGCCTCCTCCTCTCCCTTCCTTCTTCTCTTTCTCTCTTTTTTCCCTAATGATGCTACATTTGTCCTGCAGATGATGGAACGAGCAGCGCGGAGATGAACGACTGCGCTCCCCTCGCCCCGTTCTTGGCAAGCTCTCCCACTTCGCACCAGCTCTGCCGGCACCATTAATATTATATATAGATACCCTTGTCACAGATTTACATCCAGCCATCCGGAATCAGCACAGGAGGGGACGTGCACTCGAAGAGGGGGTGGAGAGACCCGGCTGATTTATTGTGGGGAACGTTTAGAGAAGAAAGAGGAGGTGATCAAATTTATATTAATGTCCTGACCTATATTCTTAAAACTGCTTTTTGCTCATTTTGTGCTTAAGCATTTTGCTGCTTGAAGTCAAAAAAAAAGAAGAAAAGAAACAGAAACAAAAGAAAAAATTAAACACTCTGTTGTCTTGTTCTTTATTTGCTCTCTTCAGGTACTGGAAAACTCTCTGAGCTATCACCAGGAATGAGATTTGGTAGAAACTATGGGGTGCAGCCTTCTAGAGAAAGAGGGTGTCTAAACTGTCGCTCTTTCTTCACAGTACAGGGAAATTTGAAAGTTTGTATGTAACTGACTTGGGTAAGATTTGCCTGTCTTAGGGTGACCTTACAGTGGACTGACACTGCTTTATTATATATAGGTACTACTTGGAAGGTCAAGAGGAAGATTTACTTTTTAAGGTATAAGGCTAGAGGAGAGGCGGGTAAGACGGTAGAAGGGAGGGTAGACACAATCAAACCATGATACCTGCATGTATCGAAAAGTCATACTTGTGTCGCTTGTACAATGAATATTCAAAATATTTTAATATATGCTAATTTGTTTCATTTAGACTACTAGTTTCTCTCAGTTCATTGAAAATAATGTTTTCTGCTAATATCTGTTTGTTTTTTCTTCATAAAATCTTTTGTTCATGTCTTGTACTCTGAGTAACTGCTTTGAAGATAATGCACAGTGTATTAACTGTTATTATTATCTAATTATTTTCCTGTGAAATTTTGTTGTATTGTTTCATACAATAAAAAAATAGAAAGAATAAAAGCAAACAAGAAAGCTTTAGAGAAAATGTTTGCATGGTCCTCCAAATTTGAAACACATTTTCCGTGAATGGGTCTCCAATTACTCAAATAAAGTTAGAAGTAATATATCTTGAGCTTATTTGCCCTCTAAATTATGGTCATATACAAGGTCCCACAAGTCTTCTTGTGTATTGTGTGTGTCACTATTTTTGTCATTCACTTCGCAAAGTATCTTTCAGCCCTTCAGCCTCAACTTCCTATTTCCCAGTTTGGGGCAGGCTACTCCCCAATAATCCCATCTGGACACTGATCTGGAATTGTCACTTTCCTGTTGAGGGCATGTGTGAATTTCCAAGTCTTTCAAGTTTTCAACTGTTTTACAGGACTCATTATTAAACAAGTTGCTGAGTGTGAAGAAAATAATATTTGAGAACTATTTCTTCAAAGCCTCGGGAATGCTAAACAGGCACTGTGCCGCTAACTTCACTTCCAGCTGATATGGATGCTTTCTGAATTACATTTTGTATTTATTCCCTTTCCAGAGAGATGCCATAGAATCAACATCATTAGATCAGAAGAACTATAGAAGAATTGTGGATTGAGCTGATGAATCATTGGATGAGTGGCGGGTGGAGAGGGATGGGGCAGATATTAAGAGTTCTAATTACAGTTTAAAAAGATATTTGCATTCAGAAAGACTTGATGTTTGTTAATTTAAGGAAATTTGATGTGGTATGGTTTTATCATTTGTATTTATTGAGAATCAATTATGTACAGGTCTTTCTATAGGGCATTGGACTAAACCTTCATTTTAATAGTGATCTCCCTCCCTGTTTTAAGACTTTTTGTGACACTTCAGCTAATCCCTTCGCCTTAGTAACTGTTGCCTCTGATAAGCTAAACACTGCACAAAATCTAAGGCATTCAAGAGACAGGTAATCAAGGATTTGTTAGTCCTTTCTATTTATTTATGGGCATGAGTATTAAAAACTTGAGGTTACCACTAAACTTTCGAGGACTGAAACCATAATTTTCAGACCCAGAATATTCTTAAGGTTATTTCATAGGCTGGGTTTTGGCTCCAAGGTCCACGTCCCTCATAATTGTCCTCTTCCTAAAAGCTGCACCTGGCTCATCCTCCTAGGAAGCCCATAGTTTGGCTTTCTGTGGAAGATGACTGTCCATCCCTTGAAGATGTGCCTGGTGCCTTCTAACCTTGATTATTTTATTCTTTCTTTGCAGAAGGTAACGGTGTGCTCTGGGGACTCTCAAAGGTCTGGCATACCCAGGACAGCTGGTGCAGGAGTCCAGCAGGGAATGCCTGATACTTCGGGCCACCAGTTCCCTCCTCTTGGTTTGCAAGTGGCTTCTGCAGACCTAAAGAAGATGGGCAGCGTCTGCTTCTGTCCTGAGACCCAGGCACAAGGGTCAGCTGGCCCTGGCTTGGCAGGGTAGGAGGCACTGCAAAGCCAAATAACAGACTACAAGAGCAGCCTCACTTTCCTGAGGAAAGCGTTGGAGGGAGCCGGAATGTGCACTACAGATGGGCACTGCCAGTGGGCACCTTCCAGAGAACTGCAAAGTGGAGAGCCTGGTGCCTGCAGCAGGAAGTGCTCCAGCCCAGCCCAGGCTTGTCCTGGGATGTGGTCTCCAGTGCGACTGTGTGGCAAGGAGCTCCCAAGGGCCACACCCTTTCCTCCTGTGTGTGGAGCTGTCATCCTGGGGGACACCAAGAACTGCCTGAGAACCTGCCCGGGGAGGGAAGGGGACAAGGAGGGCACCATGCCCCGGCTGGCTCTCTGAAGACAGTAGTGCAGCCAGTCTGCATTCTGGGCTGGGTGCCCAAGGCCGAGGCCAGGCCCTGCAGGCATGGGACAGATGGGACATGGGCTCCCTGTGTCCTGCTGTCCAGGGCCTCACCCCTTGGGGGGCAGGGGCCCAGTGCTTCCCTGGTTGGTCAGGACCCTGCTATTTCTGTGTCTCTGGTGATGCCTTTGTCCTCAGACTCTGATCCTACTGCTGGGTTCACTTAGTGTTTCCTTCCTATCTCTTTGCCTCATATCTGATAGGCATTTCCGGAGGACTCTCCTTGCCCTGCTCTAGTAATAACACCTACTGCACCCACTCAGAAAGGCTTAGCAGGAGGAAACTACCATTCCTTCTTAACCTCATACACATGCACTCTCCGGGAGCAAATGGGGAGAGCCAGGTGCACTGGATAAGGCATAAACAATTCACGAATGAACCGCAGTGGGCAGAAAGGAGGCATCCCCGGCAGCAAGGGTCCTTTGACTTCCACTGCACACATTGGTTGGAACGGTTGGTAGCAGTGACGGTGGGACATGAATCACTACACAGGCCACAGAGCAGGACTTGGCCCGTGCTGCTCTGACACTTACCTGGAAGTGCTGTGCTAAGTGGCAATGTGATGTTAGGGGCACTATTCAATTTAGATTAAGCTGTCCTCCTTTGGTGGCTCTTTGACGGGAGGTCCCCCGGCGATTGTAAAAGGCAGGCAGCTAATGGTGCTGGCATCTCCGCCAACATTTTTGCTGTGGGAACAGAAGTTGCACATACAAACTGTTCCCACTGACAGTAATCCACTTACTCCACAAAATCATTGCAAATTAAGTCAGTAGGTTTTCAGACAAAATGAGTTAAGAGTCAGTGGGGAAAACACCACTATTTTTCGCTGTTTACCACATTTTTCCCCAATATGATTAAATTCGTTGTCTCTTCTGAATGACCGTAGAATGAATGTTAATCAGATTTTCTTAGGTTTTCATTTCAACAAACGTTTAGACAAGTTTAACCACAGGTAAAAGCCTCAGGGATGAATGCCCTAGGTTGTAAACCAGGGCTGGATTTGAAAGACCTCGACTTCAGAGCTGGTCCAAGCTCGCAGAACTGCAGCTTGCTAAGGACAAGCAGATCTCACTCTTGTGCTCATCTACCAAATAAAGACGTTTTCTAAAGAACCTTTGGACTGCAGACAGCAGCCAGCAGATACGTCATTCTGTCTTCTTTATATGATTTATCTCCTCGAGGTGTTCACTGCCCATTTCCTGCTGACCCAATGCTTAGTCTAACAGAATGTTAATTCAGGAGAGGGCAATAGTATAGTCAGACAGACACGGTTTTATGATCAGCTCTCCTTCAGATGCACTAAGCGGGTTCCCTCCTCTTAGATGATGAGTCTCCCCCTTTGCAAACTAGAAGCCAAGGACCTCTCTTCACAGGGGTACTGAGGGCCACAAATGAGGTAGCCTGTGCTAAGGACAGAGAGGAGATGACATCGTGTAGGGTGAAAGACACAAATGCACAAGTACTGCATATGTTCTCTCGTGTGGAAACAAACACACACAAAGACAAGTAGAAAGCAGAAGGAAGAGGGGCTTCCAGGGAAGTGAAGAGAGATGGGAGAGGGAAGGCAAAAGGCGCAGTATACACATGCATGAGCACGGCATGGTGAAATCCATTCAGCTGCGCCATTTTTGTGTGTTAAGAATTGTAACACAAATTGTGGTCAACTAAAGGCAGACAGCTGTGAAGAAAGGCGTCTAGCAGTAAGAGTGTGGGCGCTCTGGAAGCCGGTGCTCTGTTCTGCTTACACAGATTCGGTCCACACCCCTCTCTCCGGCATTTGCTTACCCCATTCTCTTCCCCGGGGCCACAGGTCCATGTTATACGGGAAGCAAAGTGGACTTTGTGGGCTGGCTGTCTGGAGGAGCCTCAATCCCGAGCTAATTTCACCAAGAGGAACGTAAGGAGTGTAAGGAGTGTACTGTCTTCCTGAACAGGGACATCCTGATCACTACTGAATGCTTGTTCACAGCTTGCTAAGGACAAATGGAACTCACTCTTGCTCTCCTCTGCCAAATAAAGACGTTTTCTAAAGAACCCTAGGACTGCAGAGGCAGCCAGAAGATAGGTTGTTCTGTCTTCTTTATATGATTTATCTACTTGAGGTGAATGCTCAGCACACACCACAGCACCTGGCATATAACTGATGCTCAAAAAATGTCTGTTACTAGGTTCAAAGCTGCAGAGAATTCTGTGGCTGAGTATGAGGCTTATGTGGCAGAAGAGCTGCCCACACATCCCAGCCTTAGGATTTGTGCCTTTTGGTGCTTGTAAGAAAATAACAACGCTAGTCAATCTAAATGTGTATTTTTTTGCCTTGCACACAAGAAAGGTATAGTCCAGTGGTGGACCACCTCCTCAGCATGCAGGACGCCCTGGGTGTGATCCCCAGTGTGAAAAAGTGGAGATTAAAAAGCCAATCTTCGTTAACAGGATACGAACTTCGTTGTGCTTAGGACATCAACTGGTTATTGTTAATGTAATTACAGATAAATTAATTTCCTTCAAGTTTTGCTCATAATTTTTTTATAAATGCTTTTAATGTTTAAATGTTAATTTTGTTAAGAAGTCAGTATGTTCAGATTAGGGAATTAAACCGAATTAATTTCAATGCCCAGGATTCTTAATTGCCAATCACAGAAGTCTCCTCTTACCCACTTTATAACTTAGCCCTAATTATAGGTGTATAATGTGTTTAGTTAGTTATTTAAAGCTCCTTGTGCTTTGAAGTATAAAACAGTAAAAAGAGCATTTAAATTTGCAGCAAATAAAAATGAAAAAACAATGGTTATAAAAGTAACTCTTTGAAGTAACTAAGATATACACACAGATATTTCAAGTGAATTCCTCAGACAAAATGTACCATCAATCAAGAAACATAGATGTATAAGTTGCAATATTTTAATGCTGCAAGTAAAAGAAAATGAAGAAATGCTTCATGTACCTGCTAACCTATCTACCTGCTTGAATGGCTTAGCCAATGTTACCAGTATCGAGCTATCACGAAATTATAGAACAACTTTCTCATGGTCCTTCCTTGGAAAACTGCAGTGTGTATGGCCAAGGACCAGAAAGGAAGACAAAGTACTGAGAGATGGGAACTATGAGAAGGTACAGTGATCAATGGGACAGTTTCAGGAAAGAGGGGAGGAATTTTAGTCTTCAACCAACAAAAAAGAAGTTTTAGTCTCTAATGCAGACAAAGAAATGGGAGGAGACATAGAGATATTTGTTATGGAAGGGAGGGAACTGAGAGAATTCTGAAAGCACCTTGTTTTTCTCACTTGGAGGTTTTGTTAGACGTAAGAATTCATGGTAGCCAGCAGGGAACACGGCAGGGCACACCAGGTGTAGGGGGATGGGTCAAGGATTTGAAAGTTACTTTGGGGATCCAGCCGTTGGCTCATAGCAGACACTGTAGTGAGTCATGATGAAAAGACAAGAACTATTTTGAGTGCTGTAAATTCATGTTTAGGGATGGGGCACTGGTATTGCAATCATAAAGTTGGAGTAAAGGAAAAGTGCGGAGATGGAGCCTAACACCCAGCAAGGGAAGCCAGCCAAGCGTGGAGGAAAGTAGAGAAGTTGAGAACAGAGAAGGCCCAGTGACTGGAAAACAGAATGCATTCAATAGCAACACGGGCAGAGACCTGGTAGCACAGTTTGGTTGTGGTAGAAGAGGTGAACTTCGAGATGCGTAACCTTGCAAGTTGAAGCCTACAAGATTGCCAGGGTGAAAATCTTACTGTGTCCCCTCTTCATTGGAAAAGATGCCTGGGGTAGGTGGGAGGTATGATCTGTTAGATGTTTTAGGTACTCACTGTTTTAGTTTTGGTTCGTACCTTGTCATAAATGTTTACTCTCACAGAATGCATAGAACTATATTCACCTAATGAATCATGAAAAATCACCTTACTACCCCCCACCCCAAAACCGGGGTTCTATAAATGTTGGGATGGCTTTTTTCCTTCTATACCAGGATAATATGATGGGATCTGTTTCAGTTTGTGTCAGGATGTCCCCCCAAAGCCTCATGTAGTCATGGAGGCAGCTGAATCTAGTGTCTGTGATTGAATCATGATCCAATGCTGGGATTATGGGTGTGAGTGCTACACCCAAGTGGGTGTGGCCTACATACAGTATAAGGGACAGAAAAGAATCTTCTCTCCATGGTCCTTCCTTTTTGCTTGTTGCTTTTGCTGTTTTCTGCTGCCATGAACTGTTGCCCTCTGCCATGTGCCACTCTACCTTGGAATCAGCTGAAACCTCCACAAACTGTGAACTAAATGAACCCTTCCTTCCTTGTTTTGGGGCATCAGATATTTTGTCTCAGCAATGAGAGAAAAGTAACCAAGACCGATGCTGATGTTCTTCTATGAGGATCATATGTTGCTAATACGTTCTCTTCATATAACACAGTAACATGAGGACTGCAGTCTGCTGATGAAAGCCGTTCCCACCACATCACATCACCACAAAGTGAAACAGTGGTGAACTTGTCCATGAAACACGAACCTGTGTCTTCTTCAGCTTTGCATGCTTGATAGTTTGCAGAGTCTCGGACACTTGGGAAATGCTTGACAAACATTCAGTGAATAAAGGCAAGAATAACACAGAAAAAGCAAGGATAATACAGAAAACAAAAATTGGATCATGAGTTTGGAGAAAGTGGAGAAATGAGATGGAGTTCACTGGCTGGCATGAGGCTGGGGACAAGGTGATGTAATCATAGGACACTGACTTCAAGAGAGGGAGTGCTATGGAAGGATGCTTGTGAACATAGCTGAGAAAATGAGAGGCATTGGGCCCTTTAGGGCTGAAGAGGAGGCTCCAGCAGGAAGTAATTAGTTAGGGTGACCTGGAGGAGGAAGCGTGACCAGGCAAGGCCATCAACAGGGCGGAAGTCCTTCAAGGAGAAGTGACTCACAGTCACACTGTGTACCTATTAAAAGAATG
The DNA here is from genome assembly GCA_004365215.1 of Cuniculus paca. Taxonomy (NCBI): domain Eukaryota; kingdom Metazoa; phylum Chordata; class Mammalia; order Rodentia; family Cuniculidae; genus Cuniculus; species Cuniculus paca. The sequence goes on from RJWT010045858.1 coordinate 10,054, forward strand.
TGACATTCTCCTTGGTGCTTGGCAAGGTATGTGTTTTAGAGTTTGCTGGAGTGTGGCTTTGATCTTTCATGAAGTCTGAGAGATTAACGTTTGTTTGTTAAATATTTCTTCCAGAATTAATTTTTCAATCCTGTGCTTTATATTGCCACAGTCTACACAACGTGATTTAAAATTCTGGTCTCATGTGGCTAGTTCCAAAGTACAGTTTTGATTAATCAGAGAATTGGTTTAATCATTTGTTGGAAGGAATAATAAATTAGTGCAGCTGAGGACTCCACGGCTGTCCTGGAATGAGGTCTGCTTTTGCCTGTTCTAAATACACCACATCCTGTGCCAGTTATCATGTTCAAATAGGAGTGAATTATGTGTAAGTGCTGCAACGAAGAGCAAAACAATGGTTTGGAGATTAGAAGCAGGAAAACATGAATTATACTCAGTGGTCATTGTTTTACCTAATGAAAGAAGAAGAAAAGCCAAAATACTGTAGTGGCTGACTGCCAGAAAATCGCCTCCCTTGTGGGCGAAACTGCCCTAGGTTGTGAAGCTAAGAAATCAAGTTCAAAAGTGAGTGCACCAAGTTTGCAAATCTTTGGGCTATGACCCTTCCGGTTCTGAGTTTTTCCTTATTAACATCTCCTCTGCACAAGAGAAGCCAGCTCCCCTTCCTACGAGGTGCTGCTCCATGCGGTGGAGTACTAAGAACTTACCGTTCTCAATAACACTAAGCAGCAGAATAAAAGGAAAAGAGCTAATGTCCTGGAGCCTCAGACAAGCCAAAGCACAGCTGCATTCCAAGAAACGAAGCCGCCCTGTATGCACCATCAAACCCTCGCAGGTCCTGATGCGCTGCCTGATTTCTGGGAGTGCAGCGGTGAGGTTCAGGATTCCCGGGAAAGTCGGGTAAGATGGGCTTTTTCTCTAAGAGAAGTTTCATCTCCATAAATTTCAACGGTCAGATCCTAGTGATTCACAGTAAAAATGAATACCAGACTGACATTACAGATCACCGACCTTTTTACAAGGAATTTTGTTTCCTGCGATGGGTCAAATTTGTGGGATGAAAGGACAGGAAATCAATGCTCAAAGCAAGAAATGCAATAAACGTAGGGTTTGCCTCAAGCAGGTTGATTTCCTCTCGTTTTATCTTTGCAGCAGCGGGCTTTCCCCCACTCTTTATTTTTTATCAGCCCACGTTTGCTGTGCCTAGCGGTTCCGCTCCTCCTAGGGGCTGGGGCACGCACAGAACCTATCTCCATTCCTTTCTCATCTCCGTCCTTCTCTCCCTTCGCTCACTCTCCATCTCTTGGTCCCTTTCCTTTTGCAAAAGATCCATCTGCTCATTTCCTATTATCTGTCTTTTATTTGACGCTTTACTTTCTGAGGTGCAGTAACGACCTCTTCGGTCAGTTTGCTAGGCGTTGACACCCCTGCGGGAAGCAGGCCCGCGCACCTAACACACGCGGCGGTTGACTTC
>RJWT010045859.1:0-11579 GCA_004365215.1 Cuniculus paca
TAGATCATGTTCTCTTTTCAGCAAATATTCACAAGGCATTCTAAAAGTCAAGAAACACAGTTCGAAGAGACAGAGCAAGCCTCAGAGCCAGAGTCATATATGGAAGGAATGCTGAAATCATCATGCCAAAAATTTAAAATGCATATATAATAATTACTGTTACTATGCATATAATAATATACTAAAGGCATTAATGGAAAAAGTGGACAACATGCAAGAAGAGGTAGTAAAGCAAACAGAAAGATGGAAATTCTAAAATAAGCAAAAAGAAATGACAGAGATCAAAAACCACCCTAAAGAAATTAAGAGAGTCTTCAATGGACTCATTAGTAGACTGGACATAGCTGAGAAAAAAACTTATTTTTCTGAACTTGAAGATTTCCAATTTGAAATTTCAAAAGCTGAGAAGGAAGAAATTACTGAGAAAAGGACAGAACAGACTATCCAAGAGCTGAGGAACAACTACAAACACTGCAGCATGAATGATGTGAACACAAGGAAGAAAATAAAATAAGAAAGGAATCAAATAATTATTTGAATCAAAATGGCTGAGAATTTCCTCCAAATTAGTATCAAACAACCAACTACAAATCTAAGAATTTTAGAGAATACCTATCAAGCTAAATGTAAAAATAAATAAAACTACATCTACACATATATTCAAGTTGAGAAAAGTCAAAGATAATGAATCAATATCAAGGAAATCAGAAGGGAAAAATTTTACCTTTAAAAGAGCAAAGTTAAAATTTACATCTGAGTTCTTCTCTGAAACCATCCCAGAAAAAAAGAATAAAAATATCTACAATGTTGAGAGAAAAGAAAATAAATTAACAACAGTAATCTAGATTCCTGCATCTAGTAAAATTACCTTTCACAACTGACAGAGAAATACTTTCCAAATAAACAAAAATTGAAGGAACTTACTTCCAGTAGACTTGTCTTTCAAAGAAATGGTAAAAGAAGTTTTCAGCGGGAAGAAAAATAATATAAATTCAAAACAAATCTATATCAAGAAAAGAAGTTCATCAAGTAAATACAGACTAAATTGTTCAATAGATATTGTGAGCTGGGAAGAAATTGTTCAAAAGAAAAGACAAACTGTACTGGGGGAAAGGGGAAAGGAAGAAAGGAAAAAAAAGGGAAAAAGAAAATATATATTTATACACAAGATAGTTAAGACAGTTATGCAGCTAGTTTCTCTTAGTTCTTTGAAAAGAAAGGGTTGTGCTAATATTGTTGGGTCAAGAAATGATGCCTATACCTTATACTCTGACTAACTAAAATGAAGACAACAATATGCAAAGTATTAATTATTGTAACTCTCCTACCAACCTGCTTTGAAACTCTGTTTTATTGTTATTTTTAATTATTTTCTCTTTAAAATAAAAAGAAACAAAGTTCATCAAAAAAGAGTAAATAAGTGAAATTAAAATAAACTTTTACTTCTAATACTTATTAATTGAATAGATAAAAATTTGTTCAAAATAATAACCACATAAACATTTTCCACTATACATGAAATGAATAATAACAATGATAAAAGGGACAAGAAGGAGAAATATTTTTTATTAGAAGGTAGTGGTACAACCTGTGAAGCAATATACTGTTATTTGAAAGTGGGCTTAGATTACTTGTAAATGTAAATTGCAAACTCGGGGCAACTGGCAACAAAGTTAAAAAAGAAAATGAGAAAAGAAAAAAGATGAGGAAGAAGAAGAAATGATGTGTTAAGAAAGGAGAGAAAATGTAATCATACAGAATGCTCAAGTAAAAAGTATGAAGTAGGGAAAGATTTTTCTCAAATGGGAATGGGATTGAGAAACGGAGGAAGGAGGAAGGAGGACAAAGAAAGATGAGAAAAGAATTAAGATGTGTTAACTACATGTATCAGTTCTTACAAGGAATGCAATGCAAACATGTACTAATAAAAATATTTTTTAAAAGGCAAAGGAAAAAGAGTGGAAGATAAAAATCAAAACAAATAACAAAGGTCTAGAAATAGAAAATGGTGACAAATATGGAATATATTAATCACTTTAAATATCGATGGACTAAATTCATCAATTAAAAGACACAGATTGTTACAATGCATCAAGAGAAAAAAGGAACCAACTATATGTTGTCTACACGAAAACCACTTTACATACAAATGCATAAATGTCTTTACAGTAAAGGGATGGAGAAAGATATAACATTAACACTAATCAAAACAAAGCAGGGGAAGCTATAAAAACTTCAAAGCAAACATCAAAGCAAAGAAATTTATCAGCTACAAACAGGAATATTATGTAATGATATATGTGTCGGTTCTCCAAGAAGACATAACAATCTTTTATGAGTGTGCACTTAACCGAAGAACATCAAAATACACAAGAAAAAAACTAACAAAAATGAAAAGAGAAATAGATGAAATTACTATTGCTATGTTTGAGATCTAAAATGTTCCCCAAAAAATCTTATGTACAGAGATGGAACTCTTAGAAGGTGATCGAATCATGGGGACACTATGCTAATCGGTATACTAATTCATTAATGAATTAATAGCTAAATGTGTTGTTAGGAAGTGGGGTCTGGTTAGAGGAAGTGGGTCATTGAAAGCACGACCTGGCAGAGTGTGTTCTTGTCCCTACCTCCTCTGTTCTCTTTCCCTGCTTTCTGGCTACTATGGATTGTTCAGCTTTCTTTCATCAGGCCCTTCAACTATGATGTTTCTGCCTTGGACCCAGCCAACCATGAACTAAACCCTCTGAAACTGTGAGCCAAAATGGACCTGCATTCCTTTAAAATGCAGGTGTAAAGAATATTGTTCCAGCAAAGGGAAAGTGACAAATTCAAGTATGTAGTTGGAAACTTAGTGCATCTATGTTAAAAATGGAAACTTCCAGAAGGAAAAAAGACAGTAACAATATACTTGAACACAACAGCACTATTAATCAACCATAGACTGCTTATCCATCAACAGCAGAATGCACATTCTTCTCAAGTTTACATGGAACATTCACCAATATAGACCATATCCTGGGCCATAAAAAACATCTTAATAAGTTTAAAATAATGGAAATCACACAATGTCTGCTTTGAGAATACAATGGAATTAAACTAAAAATCAAATTTTAAAAGATAGAAAATCCTCAAGTACTCATAGATTTTTAAAAAAATTCTTTACTTGTGTATGTTTGGATACATAATAATTACATTCATTTTGGAGAATTAGTATAGATACTCTTCTTTCTTCCCTTAAATAACACATTCTAAATAACATACACATGGGTAAGAATTAAATACTAAGAGAATTTTTTAAATATTTTGAACTAAATTAAAAATACAATTTATCAAAATTTGTGGGATAGAGTTAAAACAAAGCTGGAAGGGAAGTTTATAACATTGAATACATATAATAAAAGAGATATGAGCTTCCATACTAGGAAACTAGAAAACAAAGGCAAATTAAATCCCAACTAAACAGAAAAAAGAAATCATAATTAAAAGTTAGAGCAAGAGTCCATAAAGTTGAAACAAGATGACCAGTGTAAAAAAAAAAAAATCAACGAAACAATTTGATCTATAGATTCAATGCAATACCAGTGAAAATTTCAGCAACTTATTTTTGGATTTAAACAGTCTGATTCTAAAATTTGTATGGGTTGACAAAAGACCAGTCAGCACCGTACTGAAAAAGAAGAACAGCGTAAGAGGGTCAACAGTGCCTGATATCAAAATCTACTATGAAATTACAGTAATAAGGAAAATTGTTATTGGAAAATGAACAAAACAATGGAACAAAATAGAACTGAGAAATATACCCACTAACCATAGTCAACTTATCTTTGACGAAGGACCCAAGGCAATGCAATGTATATTTTTGACAAATGGTGCCAAAAAACTGAGTATCTATCCGCAGAAAGTAAGAAAAAAAGGAAAAAAAGCAAAGAAAGTAAGCAAAGAAAGAACCTAGAAATCTAGAAACAGACTTGAGACCCTTCATGAAAATTAGCTCAAAATGGATCCTAGACCTTAATATAAAATGTAAAACTGTAACATTTTCTATAACTATAAAATATATAAAAGGAAATCAAGATGACCTTGATAATGACTTTTTAGGTATAATATCAAGGGCATGATCCATGAAAGAAACAACTGATGAGATTAGTTTTGTTAAATTTAAAATGTGTGTTCTGTAATAGGCAGTCAAGAAAAAGAGAATACAAGTCACAGAGTGGGGGGATTTTTTACATAAGATACATCTGAAAAAGGAGTGTTATCTAAATTATACAAGGAGTTCTTAAAGCAACAAGAAAACAAAATATCTGATTTTTAAAAAGGTTAAAAGATCTGAACAGATATCTCACTTAAGAAAGTATATAGATGGAAATTAAGCACTTGTAATGGTCAGCATCATAAATCATTGGAGAATTCCAAATTCAAACTATAACAATGAGATACTACTACATGACCAAAATCTAAAACAGTGACAACACCAAATGCTGACAAGTATGTGAAACAGGGAACTCTTACTCATTGCAAATGGAAATACAAAATGGTACATTCACATTGGAAGACAGTTTGTCAATTATTAATAAAACTAAACATTCTCTTAACATATGATCCAACAATCACACTCTTGGCATTTACCCAAATGAATTTGTTTATAATTACTAAAATTTGAAAGCAACTAAATGGCCATCAGTAGATAACTGTGATATATTCAGACAATGGGTTATAATTCAATGCTTAAAATGAGCTATCAAACCATGAAAAGATATGGAATAACTTAAATGTATTTTATTGAGAAAAATAATACCTCATTATACATTTTAAAAAACCAAGAGTGGTTTTGAACCACACCAAGAGTAAGCCCTAATGTAAAGTATGGAGTTTGAAAGATAATAGTGTGTTGATAGATTAGTTGGTTGTAATACATGTACATTACACTATTGTGTAGGATACAGATAGTGGAGAAGGTTACCTGTATAATGGGATGGGGGTTATGGGAATTTTCTATACTTTCTGCTCAATTTTAGAACTACTCTAAAAATAAAAATGAAGCATATAAATAAATGAACAAAACATAAATGAGCTGTTATTAACTATTCATTCATGTGTCAATAAAATTCCTAAAAGGTAGGGAAGTAGGAAAAATATAATTGGAGAAATAATGGAATGATTAGAAAATTAACAATTTGATGAAAACTATAAGCCTACTAATCCAAGAAGGTCAGTGAAATCCAAATACAAGAAGCTTCAAGAAAACTATCCCACGGCACATTATAAACAAATTGTTTGAAATGAGTGATAAAAAGAAAATGTTAAAAACCAGCTAGAATGGAGTGGGCATATCACATGCATACTAAAAATTCTAAATGAACACTAAAATAACAAAACAATAAACCAAAAAACAGAAAAAAATTGAATAATAAAAAATTCACCAGAAAGAAGACAGAAAAAGTAAACAGGAACATGGAACAGATAAGACAAATAAAGACCAAATACAATGATGGCAAATTTAAATCCAGCCATATCAATAATCATGCTAAATATAAATGATCTAACCAACCCAGTTAAAAAAGTAGATTTACTTTTATGCTGCCTTCAAGAGAACTACTTTATGCATAATGACACAACTCAAAGCTGAAAGATTCAGTTATTCTTAATTAAAAGGAAGTTAAACAGGTTGTATTAATATTATACAGCCAATTTCCAAGCAAAAACATATTACTAGGAACAAACAAAAAAGAATATTCCTAAGGTTATAGGTGTTCACTTCAGACTGATAAAAGGGTCATTCCATTATGAGACACAACAAACCTAAACATCTATATACTTAATAAGAGAACTTCAAATACATGAAGCAAAACTAATAGAATTTCAGGAAAAAAAATAGACAAATCCACAATTACATACACTTGGAGAAGTTAACATTGCTCTTTTAACAGCAGATAAAGCAAAGTGGCAGAAAATCATTAATAGTATAGTATTATCAATCAACTTGTCATAATCAACATTTACAAAAAATTCTACCTAACAACAACAGAATACAAATTGTTTTTTTTTTTTTTTGCGGCACCGGGGATTGAACTCACAACCTTGCGCTTGCCGGGCAGGCGCTTAGACCACTGAGCTAGATCCCCAGCCCAGAATACAAATTGTTTGCAAATGCTCAAGGAACATTTATGAAGACAGATCATATTCTGAACTTTAAAGTCCCCATGAGCATTTAAAAATTCAAATAATATAAAATATGTTGTCTAACTCCATTGAAATTAAGTCAGAAATTAATGACAAAAAATTCTCTAGAAATCCTCAAAGACTTCTACAAGAAGATTAATGGCAAGAAGCAGTTCACATTCATAGGATTAGATCGATTTTGCATATGTATATCTGGTAATCTGAGTAACTCTTTTGAAGATAAATATGCAAAATAACAACCTTTGTTAAGTTCCTACCATCTTGTTTTGAAAGCCTATACTGTCATTGTTTTGAGTTTTTTGTTATTGTTGTTTGTCTCTTTTGTTTCTTGTTTATCTTGTATTTTGTTTTGTTTTGTTTTTCCCTCAAGTAAAAAAAGAATGCTAATGGCAACCTATCCAGTACCCATTAAAATGTGAATACATAAATAGTAATCAATCTACTATTATTCTTCATACTACTTTGCAGTACTACGCAGTAAAAAGATGGAATTTATGGTACATAAATCATGCAACAACCTCAAAATTATTAAGCAAAGTCAAAGAAACCAGACTGAAACAAAAAAAGAGTATGTGTGATTCCATTTATATGTAAAGTTTTAGGAGGTGCAATCCAATTTATAGTAACAGAAAGCAGATCAGTGGTTGCCTGGAGAAGAAGGATGGGGTTTCAAAAGGATATTCCAAAAAATACAAAGCTCGAATTGTAAGGCTTCTGGTATAAGCCAGCTGGAGAGGAAGCCGTGGAGTCTGAGCTCTGCTTCCCATCAGATCTTGCCCTTGGAGAGGTTTGCCACAGAAAGCTCTGGGGCTGTGCCTCTGCCGCTCTTTGTTATGGAGAAAGCATTAAGTGAGTCAGGGGAAGCCCAGGCAAATCGGGAAATATAAAAATGCAACAAAAGCAAATGTTATCAACAGTTCACAGGTCTTCATTTAGGCTTATATCTGTGGGACAAAAAAAAAAAACAAACAAAAACACACACACACACACATTTTTTTAAAAGTGTTTTTAAGTCATTTTCTTTAACTTAAATAGCTATAAGAATGTGTGCACATTTTTCCAGCCTCTGACTGAGCTCTTTGAAGACCTTTCTCCATTTATAATAATTCCATTATGTGTTTCCAAATTGGATTCATAAAATACAGGCGTTGTATATGGGTTTTATTGACAGGAACAACCAGTTTAAAGAACAAAACATGAGAGAGCTTTTTAAAAGTCCATCCAAGGAAACATTCCTGCAAAGCTGTTTTCAAAGGAGGTTCAAGCCCTCATGCAGAAGCAGTGCTGCGCTTCTGAAAAGTAAATTGGCCTTGGGAAGGGAGTTTCCTTGCCAGGAGAATGGGGTGCCCTGGTAACAGATCACAAAATGCAAAGGTGCTGGAACTGTTTGTAAGCCTGCTGCACGAGCAAAGCAGACCCTCGCCTGACAGCTACTTCCCTGAGGCCTTTTCGGTGTGTTCTTGATCTAATGCTCAGAGCCACCTCTTCTATGCTCCAACCAGTTGGCACACGTCATGTTTCTATCTGTGAATTTGTTTTACTTTCAGATCCCTAAGAAGGGCAGAAACCCTCAAGTTATGAGCTCTGCCCCTGCATTTTGGGGAAGGGATGCCTTTGCATTATCTCTCTACCCTGTACTTCTAGTCCTAAAAGCATCTTGAAACTGCTTTCCTAGCCTTAGGCACCCCATTAGTCAGCCCTCATGACAGCCCTGTGAAATCAGCAAATTCAGCAGATTGCTCCTATTTTATGGATGAGGAATTGGCTCAGAGAGGTTTAGTGATTTGCCCCAGTCTCTCAATAAGCTGTTAGACAGCTACCTCTTTGACCATTGCTGGCTATTTACTTTCTTTAAACAGTGTTTGGGGACTGGGGACTTAGCCCAGCGGTTCAAGCACTTGCCTGGTAAGCGCAAGGTCATGAGTTTGACCCCCAGTACCAAAAAAAAGTTGCATTTTGTAATTGACTGTATTTTAAAAATGGCCTAATTTTTTTATTGGTGCATATTTGTAGTATATAATGATTACATTCATCATAGGGAGTTGGTGCATGCACCTGACATTTCATAATTCCATTTTTACCCCCTCCCCTCCTCTCTCTGTATATCTTGGACCCCTTCTGCTATACATTTTTGCATATATTTGTATAGTACATGATAATCACATTCCTCATAGGGAATTGGTGCATGTACACAACACTTCACAGGCCCCCCATCTTTTTAATCTCATTTCTCTCCCTCCCTCTGTCCCTATATTCCCAATTTGCCTGGGCTTTACCTGACTCATTCAATACCTTCTCCATAACAAAGAGAGGCAAAAGCACAATTCCAGTTCCCTCCCCATGTGCCAAAGATTCATCTCATTATTTCCTACTATCTATCTTTTGCACTTCATTTATATATTGGGGTTCTCATAGAAGAGAAACAATGTGATATTTAACTGTGCATCTGATTTATTTCACTTAACAATATAGTCTCAAGGTTCAACCATTTTCCTACAAATGACTCAGATTTCTCTCTCCTTGTGGAAGAGGAGTACTCCGTTGTGTCTAACTACCACATTTTCTTTACCCATTCATCTGTTGGTTGTCGTATAGGCTGCTTCCAAGATCTTGCCATCATGAATGTGCTGCTGTAACCATGGATATGCATGTGGCACTGTAACATGATGTCTTTCACTCTTTTGGGAAGATACCTAGAAGGGGAATAGCTGGATCAAAAGGAATTTCTATTTTCAGTTCTTTTGGTTTTGGTTTTTTGAGATGGGGTGTCACTTTGTAGTGCAGATGGGCTGTTATGGTTTGTGTCTAGATGTCCCCCCAAAGCCTCATGCGGTCATGGGGGTGGGCTTCTAGAGTTTATGATTGATTCATGGTTCACTGCTGGAATTATGGCTACCCTAGGGTGGGTAGCCTGCATACAAGATAAGCCAGGGAAACAGGCTTGCTCTCTCCCTCCTCTCCTTTAGCTCTTGTTGCTTTTGTTGTCTTCCACTGCCATGAACAGTTTCCCCTCTGCCACACCACCCTGCGTTGGAGCCAATTGATTATGAATTCACAAACTGTGAGCTAAATAAACCTTTGATTCCTTAATTTGCGGCATCAGGTATTTTGTCTCAGCAATGAGAAAAAAGCAACTAAGACACAGGCCTTGAACTCACTATGCAGCCAAGGCTGGCCTTGAACTCACCGCGATCCTCCTTTCTCAGCCTCCAGAGTGTTGGGATGACAGGTGTGCAGTACCACACCCATCTAACTAATTTTAGTTTTTGAGGAATCTCTATGCTGATTTCCATAGTAGTTGTACTAGTTTACACTCCCACCAGTAAGGAAAAAGTGTTCCTTTTCCTTTTCTCCAACATTTGCTACTATTAGAGATGGCCTAAATTGATTCTTTTTTTCCCAACTTTTGAAGTTCCTCATGTGTTTGAACTACCTTGAGGAATACATAAACTTCTGTAAAGGAAGAAAAAAATTGTATTTGGAGCTATGTATTTTTATGTTTAATATAGAATAAGGAGGAAAGATCAAAATCTTCTGGTCCCATTGGTAAGGAAGGGACAGGATGGCATTTGCAAATGATTTGCAGCTGTGTAACTGCAGAAGGCCTGGGAACTGGAGGAGGATGCAGAAAAAAAAAAGAACTTTCAAATGGGATCAACAGGCATGGGTTCCTAACAATGGGACACCCAAGAATGGCATCATTAGATGATTGCATCATTGTACAAACATTACTCTGTATACTCACGCAAACTAAGGTGGCTGTCCATCAGCAGACAATATGATCTCTTAGGCCACACTGTTACATACAGTCTGTCACTATACTCTCCATAATAGTCCTTTAGGAAGTTGTTTGGAAAACCAGCAGAAGCAATGCAAGAAAGCTGAATTGCTGAACTTCATGAACCTTTCCAAGACTGATGGTTTTGATTAGTGTCAACATAATTCAGATACAGAATGCAGTTGAACTTCTTTAGTATATTCATACACTATTTTTCTCTAAAATAAATGAACATTTTAAAATTATTGTTTTTATAATTTCTTTTGGTTTAATACTTCGTCAAATGCTGCATCTGTCAAAAAGTCTTCTTAAATCAATATTATTATCAGAATCCGGAAGAGATCTGAATAGTAATTTTGTGGACTTACAAGGCAATGCCTCCCCTTATTCCCTGTTCCAACACAATGACATCAGCACATCTACTCAGTACACTAAGAGTCCCATATTGTTTGTGCATTTTGAAGACAGATGTTTCTAGCCTGTTCCTAAAAAATATAAAGCATGTGACATTGCGAAGACTAGAAACAATAAGCTTTTCCTTCCCTGAATTTCATGATCATCTCCATTTAAGCACTTTGTCATATTATAGGTATACTAGAGATTCAAGTGTTAGAGAAGAGGACACATGAAAGATTAGAAGGGGAGAGAAGCACCTCATGATTTAGCAAATCATGAGCACCAGCACCCCTTCCTCAATATCCTTTTAAGAAAACACTGAGCTTGTCAGTGTGACATAGCACCAACCTACCATAATAATAACATTCTGTCCTTTGTAAGGGAACATGGAGCTCCTGACCCACCATCTGCTGTTTCTTCTGGCAGTGGCAATGGATAGCTGCTTACTCACACATCCTCTCCCTGGGATGCAAGAAGGTTGCTGTGTCTGAGACTGTTGCTGGGTTTGGTGAATGGCTGTCATCATGAAACAGATGAACCACATTACACAGGAACTTAGCTCATGACTTCTCAGCTCCATGATCCCATCTGGTAGAGTTCAATGAATCTACTCTTAATCAGAAAGAAAGATTACAAGTCCACAATTCAGAAATTCAGGAGTTAAAGGACAAGAAGATAATTCAGTGTAGACTAAAGTACTTAGCACTTGTAGCAGCAAGATAAGTGTATCATGTGGATTGAGGTTAAAGAGAGTGTCCCTTTCCAGATCCAAGGACTATGCTCAGCTTGTTCCAGCCACAACCAGAGAAGACCTCTACCTACCAAGGTTTAGTCAGTTCCCAGTGTCCATCAGGACTTGAATTAGTCAGTTTTCATTACTCTAATGAAGTACCCAAAGCTAGGTAGTTTCATAAATAAAAGAAGGTTATTTAGCTCAAAGTTCTAGAGGTTCAAAGACATGGCTCCAGTATCAGCTCAACTCTGACGGGAACACCATGGCAAATGGCACCACAATGTTGAAAATACAGGAGGGAGCAATTGCACCACAAGATAAAAAATAAAAAAAGACCAAGGCCCCATAAAGATTATGTAAATCCCTTCGAAGGGCATCATCCCAGTGACTTGAGTACCTCAAACTAAGTGCCATCTCTGAAAAGTCCCACTTCCCAACAGCCATTCTGGGGACCAAGTACTTAGCATATGAACCCTTGGAGGATAA
>RJWT010045860.1:0-11561 GCA_004365215.1 Cuniculus paca
AAAAAAAAAAGAATAACTAGAGTGAGCATCATGCATGAATTCCTATCAACGAGTATCCTTTGTGGAAAAAGGCTCCACAACTGGCCAGGTGGGATGGTTTAACAGGTAAACGTCAGGTAACCATGGCCGTGCTAGGGCTGGACTCTTCAGGGAAGTCATGGGGGTACAAAGGCAGTGTCTCCCTCTTACCAATGCTAAGCTAGATGTTGTTAGTCCTAAATGTCCAACCTGTCCAAAATAATGGACACCATTATCTCTCAAGAAGACAGACACACTTCATTTAGTTGAAAACAACCATCTTTCTACCCTGGAAAGATGAATACATTGTCTTGTTTAATCACGACATATTTTCTGGATATAGCTTTGCCTTTCTAACTCACAATGCCTCAGTCAGCACCTACTATCCAAAGACAGATTTACTGACATGAATTCATGAAAAATACTGAGTCAGACCAAGGAGCCAACTCTATGGCAAAGTAGGTATTACTCAATGGGTTCAAAAGCATACACTGCACTGGTTACCCATGTACTGAATAACCCAAATATTGCTGTTAAAATAGAGATTGTTGACAACGTCGTCAAGGCACAACTGAGGTGCAGCTTGGAGATCACAGCGTATGAGGCTGGGTTGTTGTGTTAGATGTGAGACATACCTTATGCCTGTGGAACTATGTGGTGCTGTGTGTTCAGTGGTAGACTCCATGAATCCACAGGATGGGTTAGCAGGAACTCATTCACCTCATTTGCAGAGATTCACTTATCACCTAGGAAACTTGTGCTTCTGGGAAACCAGAGAGCTATGGCAGCCTTGTGAGACCATAAGCCAGCAGCACAGCTGAGCTGTGCAGGGACTCCTGACCCATAGGAGTGCTTGCTGTACAATGCTAGGTTGGGGGTACTTAGTTGCACAGTAATCGATTCTGGATCCAGCCACCTAACTGGTCTCCATCTGGGCATCCATTACCTTCTCCAATCAATTTCTTTATCGAAGCCAAAGTCTTATTTAAAAACTGCAAAAATGATTTGTCATTTTCTATTAAAACTCTTCAATTATCTCCAACTGTTATTGGAATTGAGTCCAAAATCCCTACTCCGGCTTTTGAAGCTCCCATCATCTGTCCTCTGCTTTCTTTTGGGCCTCATTTTCCATCACTCTTTCCTTGTTCACTCTGCATAGTCCTTGTTCCTGGTCTCTGGATGCTGTTTTTGAGGCTCCATGTTCCTTCCCACCTTTCACACACTGTCCCCTCTGTCTGGAGTGTGCATTCCCCCAGTTTTCCACCTAGCTCATTGCTCCTCTTCTTTTGGATCTTCCTCACATGTCACCAGCCTCTGCAGGTCAATGAGCCCACCTGCTACACACTCCCATAGCACTACCATGACACATGCCTTCTCCAAGGGCACAGAAAATCTGTCTTGTTCACATCTTCATCTCCAGAGCTAGCACATGAAAAGTGTTCAATAACTATTTCATGGAAAAAGAGAAGAAATGGGTAGATTGAATGATAAAAATATATTCTTCATATTTCATTATAAAATATGGTCAATTATTTCAAGGCACTTTAAAGACAACAGAAGCATACCAAAAGCCATCCAATGTGGGAGACAAATTACAAGAAATTGAGGCCTAAATGACCTCCTCTGTAAGCACAAAGGAGAAACAATCAGGGATGATAGCACACCGCAGGTTCTAGGGAAAAGTCAGTATAGCTGAGATCAAGTTGTTTACCTGAGCATGCACTGATGGATAAAGGAAGGCAGATGAATCTTGTGTTGCTTTAACTGCTTGTACCTGTGTCTGAGTGACTAAAAGTAGGATGAGCCAGATGTTCTGCCTATAAAGGCAAGAACCCTCTGGCTGCCCACATGTTAAATTAAGTCTGTGTTTGTCTTTCACCCTCATTTGTCCCTGGGTCAGGGTGACAAACTAGCAGGACTAGGTCCCTACAAGTGGTGCCCGGGTGAGGAAAGACAGGAGTTGGCTGGTTCCCCTCGGTGGTCCCTGGGCAGGGACCTGGGACCATTGTACACTGGTTTGCTACAACCCAATGTCTTTCTTACCTGCCAATTTTCACCTGTGATGTGAAAACTACATGGATTATAGATTTTACACAATCACGTAGATATAGTTTTCAAGAATTCTTTCTCTCCTCAAATACTTATTGAATTCTGTTCTGTGATGGGCAGTTTCCCAGGCCCTGGACATCAAGGATAGTAACAGTTTCTGGCCTGAGTAACTGGGTGGATGGTGGTTTCCTTAACTGGAATGGGAAAGACTAGAGGGGAGCAGGCTTATGGTAAATATAAAAAGAGTTTTGATAAATAAAAACATTAGAAACCACCCACTGTTGGCTAACAATCATTCGGGTTATTTAAATTATTAAACCAATATCATTTTATCAAAAATTAAAAGTTAAAACTTCTGGAAATAACATGATATCAAAAGATCATTCATCTCGTTGCACCTGGTTAGCTAAATGACTTAAAGTAAAGCGTATCCTTTCCCTTGATCTCACCTCAGTCATTTATATAAGAAGGTCTGTCAGATCTCTTCTGGCTTAAAAATTCTATTTGCTTGAACATTCATAAAGAGCAGAAATCTAGATACTATGTGTGTATTCAACTATAGAGAGCAGAAATCTAGAAACTATGCGTGTATTCAACTATCATGAGAGTTCTGAGAAAGACTGAGGTTACAAACACAGAGTGCCTGTGATCTAGCCATTCCACCCTAGCTATTCACGGAAGGGAAGTGAAAACTAATGTTCAAAAAAAATAAAAACCTGTATATGAATGCCTAGGTCGGCCTGATTAATCATCATCGAAAACGTAAACTAACCCAATTGTCCTTCAGTTGGTGAATAGATGAAGAGTGGGGTATACCCACAGGGTGGAACACTAACCAGCAACTAAAACAATGACAATAAATTATTGATACATGATGGATGAATTTCAAGTGCATTGCACTAAGTGAAAGAATTCACTCTCAAAAGGTTACATCCTGTATCGTTCCTTTCACATAATGTGCCGGAGGAAGTAGAACCATGAGTACAGTGAACAGATCAGTGGTTGCCGGAGGCTAGGATGAGAGCAGTGGTTTTCCACAAAGATGTGGCACAAAGAAACCTTTTGGGGTGACAAAAACTTCATCCTGGTTGTAGTGGTTCTATACAATTCTATTCATTTGTCAAAACTCATAGAACTGTTAACCAAATGGAATGAATTTCACTGTAATTTTTTTAATTGTGGAAAAAATATAGTGTGTCCTAAGAGACACTGTAGCATGTACTTGACTGAGTTAGAAAGAGTAGGCAAAATGACAGATCAAGGATGGAGCAATTATATGGCCTGATGCAGACAGAAAGACAGGGAGAAGAGGGGAAAGAGAAGTAAAAAGAATCAAGATGTGATACATATATGTATGAATACCCCACAGTGAATACACTCATTATGAATCAAAAAATATAGCAATAGAAAAAATAATAATTTTTTTGAAAGAGCCTCAAGTAGGCCCAGAATCAACATACAGTGTCATTAACTAGCCCTGTAGTCATTTTCCCTGGTAGCTTTGCATCAATAAAATCATGCAGTCCAGGAAATAATGTTGATAACCATTTTAATTATCCTAGTTCCCTAGACCCCCAGAGTAACTCTTTGGTAGATAAAAATATATCTCAACTTGCAGTCAGTTCCAATGACTTCTGGCTTGAAGGCATAATTCTCTCTAGATCCACTTTACAATGAATTCTACCTATACCTCTGCATGGCCTATGTGTCTTGACTGAATTATTTCATCAAGGGTATAAAGAACAGAAGACCAGCTGGGGATTTAGCTTAGCAGCCTAAGCACCTGCCTGGCAAGCACAAGGTCATGAGTGCGATCCCTGGTGCCGCAAAAAAACAAAAACAAACAAACAAACAAACAAACAAACAAAACAGAAGACCAAGGAAGTGAGAGTCCATTTCCTCACTATACCAGAACTGACTTCCTAGTAACATCTTTTAGAGCATGATTCAGATCCCTGATTCACCAAGTGATAAGATTAGATTCCCCACACTCCCACTCTCTCTCAGACTAAAAAATTTCATTTTTCTTGTGTTTACAAGACACTGCAATAGTTTGTAGGCTTGGAATGGTTCCAATGTATGCGAGACTTCACACCTAGGGTAAGGAAACATATTCAGTTTGTTTTAGGGTGCTGTGTTTGTGAGGCTTGCTGACTGTTTTCTATCCATTGGAAGTATTGGGCATTAAGTACCAGCATGTATTCCTAAGCTTTTACATTTTTGCTGCCTTTTAAGTCACTTTTGGAAATAAAGTTCAGGCTGGCCTTGAACTCACTGTGTCACCCAGGCTGGTTTCAAAGTTGCAGCAATCCTCCTGCCTCAGCTTCCTAACTGCCAGGATTATAAGCATGAACCCTGCACCCAGCTGAAAGTGCTTTTGCTTCTGTGCAGATCCCAATTTTCATTTTTTTCTTAGTTCATGTTTGCGACACATAATGATTATGTTCATTATGGGGAGTTGGTATGTACAAACACATCTTAATTCTTTTTATGTTCCCTTCCCCTTCCCCCTCTTCCTATCCTCCATGTCTTTGTCCCCTTCCCATCTGCAAAAGATCTCCCTGTTTCTTTTTATCTGTGTTTCAGTTTACTCTTTATTTATACTTTGGATTTCTCATATGAGAGAAACCATAAGGAATTTTAGCTTGAGTGTCTGATTTAGTTTACTTAATGTTAAGTTTTCAACTTGCATCCATTTTCTTACAAATGACTCAAGTTTACCCTTGAATGCTGAGCAGTATTCCATTATGTATAGATACCACATTTTCTTTATCTATTCATCTGCTGATGGACATACAGACATTTTATAATCTCCATTCTAGATGGGCTAAAAGCCTGTAAAGTAAACCTGTGAATTACACTAACCTGGCTACCATTAGTTCAGACCCAAAAGAAAACCCAACAGCATTTCTTGACTGACTTATGGAGGTGTGAGGAACCACTCAGACTACTTCAAAGTTCAGGGGCATCAAAGGATACCTGAGGACATGACCCCACTTGTCTAGTACAGACACACAGTGGATACAGTTATGTAACCATGACTAAGTACAGTTCAACACACATGCACTGGTTATGGCACTATGTAAGAATGTAAACATGAGATAACAACCTGTGTAAGAATTATACAATAAGGATGCAGGTGGTCTTGTGCTCTTCTGCTCTGCTCCGTGTTGCCTGCTCTTGTTGCTGATGTCTTGCACACATGTGTTCTTTAACCTTGAGACCTCACCCATGAAAATCTCCCTCTCTGACCCTGCCCCATCTAGTGGGCCAACAGGAAGCTATGCAAAAGTGTACTATGGTTGATTTTCACTTCTTTGAAGGTCAAGTCTACCCTAAAAAGTGAATTTTTTTACCCAATTAGCTCCAGATATTGGGAGGAAATTACAAAAATAAAAAGTCCTTGGATTTAGAACTCCCACTGATGATCTTCTAAATGCTGTTAACTCTGTTTTCTATAATCAGTGTGTAGACAAGGAACAAAGAAGAAAAACAGAAGATTAAATGAGCTAAGATTAAATGAGAGTTATAAAACAGTATGCAGAGCTTCTCATGGCCTCATGGGGTGACAGAATGTCACTTACTGGCTTTTTCCCTCAAGGACAGTAAGTTAACTAACAAGTATCACCTCTGCCAACAAACAGGCCACTCGAAGAGAGACCACCCTCATGCAGATTGACCTTCTAAGTCACTTTGCCCTAAATGTGGCAAAATGGGACACTGGAGGGGTTCCTGTCCTGAAGATTGAAGGAACCCCATTCCAGCATTCTATCTGTTGTCCCTGGAATGAGGACACTCAAGGCACAAGTTTGCCCATAGTCTAATCATCACCATCAGCAGGAGGGGCCTCACATTACACTGAATGTCAGAGATGAAACTGTACACTTCCTCCTGGACACTAGAGCCTCTTATTCTGCACAACTGGCTCCCAACCCTTGGTAGGTGATGGGCTTCAGTGGAACTCCAGTGACTAAACACTTCACTCCTCCACTATGTTGCTTGTGGCATAATTTTCTCCTTATCTTTTTTGATAATGCCTGAATGTCCTGTCCCTTTACTGACTGAGACTTATTAACAAAGAAGGGCTTCAAATTATTTTTGACTCACCTAACAGCCCCACAGTTATGATAGTAGTTGCCTCGCCCACCAATGCCTACAATGATTTTATCCTTATGGATCTTCCTATTAAACCCCAGGTGTGGACCACTGACATACTTGGGAGGGCTATTATTTTCACCCTGGTAGTAATTAAACTAAAGGATTCTCATGCTTTCCTACACCATAAACAGTATTTCCTTCAGTTGCATCCTCTCATAAACAGGAAACTTCACTATGACCTTTTAGTGCCTTGTCAATCACTTTGTTAATGCCCCAGTCTCAGCCAGCAAGAAGCCCAATGTTGATCACCATTAATGCACAGTCTCTGTGCTGTAAATGAGGTGGTTATCCCTGCTGCTAGCCAGGTTCCTGGCCTGTACACTCTGCTGGGACAGATTCCTTCAAATACTCAATGGTTTATAGTTCTAGATCTTAAAAATGCAATTCCTTCTGAACTTCAAGTGGACTGATGAACGGGGGTGCAACAAACAGCTCACTTGGACACTCCACTCCAAGTGACAGACCTCAGATTTTTGGTCAGGCTTTGTCTAGGGACCTCAGTGACCTAACCTTAATTAACGGGGTTATCATACAATATGTGTGGATGATTTTCTTCTTTGTTCCCTTCTCTAACAGAGGCTTAAGACCATTTGCTTCAGACTGGAAACTTTCTGGCTGATGGAATATTAAGTTTCTGAGCCTAATGCCCAATTACTGTTCCAAAAAACTCACTTCTTAGGATTTGTTTGGTCTTGGGGACACCAGGTTCTTTTAAACAACCCCTTTCCTGGGGAATCACCTTCCTTGCTCTTGATGGATCTAATTTGACCCCTCTTGCACTAAAGGCCTCTCTATCAACCTGGACAGAGAGGTTCTCATTTAAACCTATAAGGAGGCCCATGATATCAACTGCTCTTTAGAAGGGCTCTTTCTCAGTCTTCTACCTTCAAATCCACTAAAGTTCCAGGAATTGCCACTAGATCCATGATTCCTGAGTCAAATCTTGGAACAGAGAATTCTTTCTAGAGTCTGCACCATCCTGAGAAAGCCAACTGCTGGGAGGCTTAAAATACTTGTTCCAAGCATACATCAGTTAAATAAAGGCCTCACCATCCCTGTCCTATATTTCAACAAAGAGTTACAGACATCTTTGGCATTCTTCTAAACAGAACCTTTATTAAATTTACCTTCTGCTCCTTTGTAATTCCAGGAAATATAGGCACACCTGGTGGTGCCTATAAGTGACTTCAAAAACTAGTTATAGGTAGCTCAATTGGCATCTTCTTGTTAAACCATTTCTAATGGGCTTCTTTGTCCCTTATCTGCCTTTTTGGACTTAAAACAAGAAATCTTGGAAATGTCAGATTCCAATCCTAGTTTTGGGAAAATGATATGGACTTGGATCCCTGGATCAACTTGGCAAAAATAGTTCATAACCACTACAGTCCTTGTTCTTATGATCCTTTTATTTGGATCACGTATAATACATTGCTGTCTGACATTTATTCTCATTTACCACCAATCCCTCTGCAGATGGTCCTGCATCCTTCTGACCCAACTGTGTATAATGAACACTTTGACTGACCTTCTGGACCTAAAAGTTAACTAGAATGGAAACCCCGACTCCCTCCCTTTGATGGACCTTCTCAGCAAAGAGTAGCCAAAATGACTTGATACCTCAATCCCCTCAATGATTTTAGAGTCTCAACTCTTGAGGAAGGAATTTTAGGCAGATAGTTTGTCTGAAAGATGGGGAAGTCCAAATAACATTTGGTGGCAGTTAATTAAAGGAACAAAGACATCAATGTATAATACACCTATAACCATGTTAGGTCTCAGATCTGAAGCAATCCTACAAAGCACAATGACATCTTAAGGTTATACATTGTGCATATTCCTTCTAATACCTGACCATCTTGCCATCTTAACTCCAGAACAAGGCATACTACATTCCCAACTGACCTAATCTACTACCCAATGATATCAGGAAGAGAAGTGTTCTTTGAAGACCCTCCCTGCCTTGGACTGGGAAGTGGTTTAAATGAAGAATTTATCTTTTGTAAATTTCTTACATAATTAAAGCCCAAGAGGAAACATTGATCATCTACAAAGGACAGGAAGACATTCAGCAATTTCTAAGTAATTGTAAGTAAAATAGTGTCAAGCATTATAATCATCCCAGTTCCCCAGGCCCCAAAAGCAACTCTTGGGTGCATTAAAATATATCTAAACTCACACTTGGTGCAGAAGACTTTTGCTTGAAGGTGTAACTCTTGCTTTATCTACTTTGTGATAAATTCTATGTATACCTTTTCATGACCTATGAGTCTTGACTGAATTCTTTCATCAAGAGTGCAAAAAACTGAGGACCACGGAAGTGAGGGTCTAGTTCCTTCCTGCATCAGTACCTTACTTCCAGATAACAATACAATACATTTATTAAGCAAGCACAGATTGAGAACTTTGCAGGTTTAGAAGCTCTTTTAGGGATAGGAAAATTAGTGTAAATCTGGAGGTCACTGGGGCTTGCTGAAAGTTGAAAATTAAATATCTTCCACAGCAACAGCAGACTGATTAAATCTGAAAGGCAGATGTCAAAATTTTAAACTGGAAAAGCAAGTGATTTGCAAAATACAACTTGAATGTCATTTCCTTCTTCCCTTTATCATAAGCATATCTAGGCAAGCTGCAGAACTGAGCAAGGCAGATCACTGAAATCATCTCTGTGGAAATGCTGACCCCTTGTGTCTACAGGACAGTGAGTCATGGGGTTCTCTGCTGAACCGCTTAGTCTCATTTTACAGCTCTATTTGAGTAAGTGATAATGAAAGAACCAATACAAACAGATTTCCAGTATAATTCAGCCTGGGAAACTGTGCCGGGCACAGCAAATGTATACCCAGCTCTGCTTCCATTCACCACAGCCTACCTGCCGCCTACTTTCTAGATTTTAATCACTTGTTTCTTTTTCTCCTAGTAAGAAATACAATCATTGGAAGCAAATTAAGGCACATGTCAAAACCAAGCAAATAAATGAGGACATAGAAAGTACGTTTAATTTCTCCTTAGGTCACAGTCCAGTTGTTAGGCTAGTTACTCAGCCTGCTGCCTGATTCTCACTCATTGTTATTGGAATTGTGCTCACGGCCTGTGAGCTGCTGCTTGCTTTCACGGATAATTCATTTGCCTCTCATACCACTTGACTGATATTCTTGTTTGGACTTAGAGAAGTAATGGAATTAACATTCAAAAAATAATTGTTAGCAAAGGATTAAAAAAAATCATGGAAAAAACTGTCAAATACTGCAATTGCTCATACATTCGAGATATATAAGTATTGACTGTAAGGCCAGGTTAGTAGAGAATAACCTTCTGTTCCCTTTCCAAGCCAGCGCCTTCCTCCTTCCTAGACAAGAGAACTCACTACCAGAAACTGCCCATGTGACTTCTTTTTATTGCATTAAAGCTTAACGCACTGGCTTTTAATATTGTCCTTTGGCCAGCATCCCAATATACCTAAAATACAGATTTGCCTTGAAGCGATCACCCTGAAAAAGTCAAGGCTATTAATTCCACTGCAGCCACAACAGTGAAATGTGAAATGCCATTCAAGTGGGAGTTTCAATCCAAGTCCTCTCATTAATTCATACAACAAATACGTGTGGAGCCTTGGTTCATCTAGGTGCTAGGATGAATAAACAAGATTCCTGCTTCACAGAGCTCACATGCCAGCTGGAGAGACTGGCAACAAACTTGGAGTAAATTAGTAAATTATATAGTACCACAGAACAGGATAAGGTAGATCAGTGGGAAGAGTTGCGATTTTAAATATAGCATTTGATTAAATCTAAGGTATCAACATTTGTAAGTCACACCATTATTTTCTGGACCACTAAGAAAAATAGTGTCAATTAAGTTGTGCTGCAATGCTTAAAATGATAGTCCTGTGGCTTTGAAATGTATTTCATATATTCTCAGTGACTTAGCAGTTTCTTCCGCTTTCTACTGCAAATTATAGGTCATCTTTGGTGTGTCTCTGAGCAGCAAAATTAAACTCAGCCTTTTCTCCTAAGGGGCAGCCTCCTTATATAAAGCACATGGTTGTTGCTTTTAAAGGAAATGAAGAAAAAGAGGGCAAACACTGTTGCATGTTAACATTATTTTAAAACTAAAAAATAGTTTAACCCTCCCTTACTTGCTTGGATGAATAAACAAAAGTAAAAAGAACTTAATTTCAAAATATAGGACAAAACTTCAGCTGAAGACATTTAGCATCATTTACAAAAAAAATCAATCAGTTGTTTTTACTTTCTCATTTTGCCATGGATAAATAATTTGTGTGTCTTATTTTTAAGTGAAGTTAAAAATTTTTTATCATTATTTAAATAATTACAAGCTATGTGAGGGTATAAGTGTTAATATTTTAAAATAAAACTGTTAGAGCTCTTTTTTAAAATGTGGAATTACGAGGTCATTTTTCCAGAGGCAAAATATTTGCTTCAACCAAATATAAGTCCCATTGCCCTGTTCCCACACTTCCTTCATAATAACTTTCAGTCTCATGTTAAATCACATCATAATTTCCCCCTTCCTCTCCCTGGTCTCTTCTACTCCCATCTCCAGATCCTCTTCCCATCTCTACAACGTCTACCTCCCTCTGTAATGGTGTCAATTTGAGATGTCTGAAACTGAACTAAATAACTCAGCAGTTCTACGTCCTGGGGTGTAGAATCCATGCTCTTGGACCTCTAAGATGTTCAACTTGAGAAGTTTAGAAGTTTAACTAAGTGACTCATCAGGGGGCCAGGATCTTCAATTTATAAACATCCTGAGCCTGTGAAAGAGGAGGGCAAGGAGATGATGTGAGTGCTACACCCACCCTGGGGGGAGGGTAACCTACTTACAATATAAGGGAGGTAAAGAGGCTGGCTCACCCTCCCCCTTTGCTCTTGTGGCTTTTGCTGGCTTCCACCACCAAGAACTCCTCTGCCATGCCACCCTGCTTTGAAGTCAGCTGATTATGGACTGAAGGCTCCACAAACTGTGAGCTAAATAAACCTTTCCTTCCTTAATTTTGGACATCAGGTATTTTGTCTCAGCAACAAGAGAAAAGTAACCAAGACACCCTCTTTCCCATTATCTATCTTTTATTTTGCTCTTTGAATTTATATTTTCAGTTTCTCATATAAGAGAAACCATGTGATATTGAACCTTGTGAGGCTGGCCTCAAGATGCATTCATTTTTCTATAAATGACACAAATTATCATTTCTTATGGCTAAGTTATATATATATATATATCTATTAATAGGCATATATGCCACTTTCAATGTTTTACTATTATGAATTGTACTGCTATAAACATGGAAATGCATATATGACACTTTGAATGACAAT